>WAAF01016639.1:18071-46598 GCA_013400475.1 Tricholaema leucomelas | reverse complement strand
CCTGAAGGGAGGCTGTAGCCAGGTGGGGTTGGGCTCTTCTGCCAGGCAACTAGGGACAGAACAAGGGGACACAGTCTCAAGTTGTGGCAGGGCAGGTCTAGGCTGGATGTTAGGAGGAAGTTGTTGGCAGAGAGAGTGATTGGCATTGGAATGGGCTGCCCAGGGAGGTAGTGGAGTCACCATCCCTGGGGGTGTTGAAGCAAAGCCTGAATGAAGCACTTAGTACCATGGTCTGGTTGATTGGACAGGGCTGGGTGCTAGGTTGGGCTGGATGATCTTGGAGGTCTCTTCCAACCTGCTTGATTCTATGATTCTAGGTAGAGAGGAACCATACATGCAAAGCTGCCAGAGTGTTCTGAACTCTCTTATTCCATTACTGTTTCCATGCTGAAAAGGAGGAGGCAAAAGCATGGACTACAAGGCTGGTGAGGGGGCTGAAGCACAAGCCTTATGAGGAGCAGCTGAGGGAGCTGGAGTTGTTCAGGGAAGACCTGTTTTGCTCTCTCCAACTACCTGAAGGGAGATTGTAGCCAGGCAGGGGTCAGTCTCTTTTTCTAGGCACCCAGTGGCAGAATAAGAGGACACAGTCTCAAACTCTGCCAGGGCAGGTTTAGGATGGATGTTAGGAGGAAATTCTTGATGGAAAGAGTGATTGACCATTGGAATGGGCTGCCCAGGGAGGTGGTGGAATCACTGTCCCTGGAGGTGTTTAAGAGGAGGCTGGATGAGGCACTTAGTGCCATGGGTTAATTAGAAGGGTTAGGTGATAGCTTGGACTTGATGATCTTAGAGGTCTTTTCCAACCTGGTTAATTCTGTGATTCTACCTTAAAGCTGTGTTCTTCTGCTCTCTGTTCTGAGGTGAGACAGCTGGTCTGGAGGTTAAAGACCACACTGAGCCTGGAAAGCCCAACCACAGTTCTATTGGAGGATTTGGGACCATGCTGAGCCCAGAGAGTCCAACCGCAATGGTGTTCAAAGGTTTGAGACCACACTGAGCCCAGGGATTCCAGCCATAGGAGTGTTCGAGTACTTGGGTTAGGCTTTCGACACTCCAGATCACAAACACATCCTTAACTCCACTTGGGTTAAGCAACATCAAGGGACATTGACTACAGAAGTCTAGTTTTACACCCCACTTGTGGTGAGGACCTGCAGTTCAAATCATAGAGTTGTTTTGGCTGGCAAAGACCCTGAAGATCAAATCCACCCATTAACTCACCACTAAACCATGTCTCTCAGCACCACATCTCCACAGCTTTGAAAACCCTCCAGGGATGAGCAGCCCATCACTGCCTGGGCATGGCCTTGGCAACCCTTCCAATGGATAAATTGTTCCTCATATCCAACCTAAGGCAACCTTTCCAATGGATAAATTGTTCCTCATGTCCAACCTAAGCCTTCCTTGGTGCAACTCAAGGCTGTTTCCTCTTGTCCTGTGACTTATTGCTTGGCAGATGAGACCAACCCCCACCTGGCTTCAATCTCTTCAGGGAGTTGTAGAGAGCCAGAAAATCTCCCTGTAGCCTCCTTTTCCCCACACTAAACATCCTCAGTTCCCTCAGCTGCTCCTCCCAAGACCTGTTTTTCAGACCCTTCACCAGCATCATTGCTCTTTGGACATCCTCCAGCACCTCAGTGTCCTTCTTGGAACGTGAAGTCCAAAACTGAACCCAGGTAAGGGGGCAAAGTACTATTAACAAGTCCAGCTGTCATCTTTGGGTGATATCCAGGTTCTCCAACAGATCCAGGTCTGAGAGTCTAGACTTCATGATGACCTTGAAGGGTTGCTGGTGTTGACACTTCTTTGGATGTGCTCCAGCACCTCAATTAGATTCACTACAGCCATCAGCAATCTGGCTCACTTGACTTAGCTGCTGTTGCTATTTCAGAGGCTTCATCTCCTTTCCTCACCTGCATTGTCCTTTCTAAGCTCCATTTACCCCCAAGGAGGATTCTGTCAGAGCAGGGGTCTCTGTTGTCCCTACTTCTGCAGTCTCCTCTGGATTTTATACCTTGCTACTCCAACAGTTTTGGTTTCCAGGTTTGCCCTCTGACCTAAGCTTTCACCAACTGCATTAAACCTGAGCTGGTGTGCTCTGGGGCCTGTGACATCCCACACTTAGTGGACAGTATTCAACCCAGGTGAAAGGACAGTACATCAAGAGGTCTCCTAGAAGTAAATCCAAAGTTACTGCTTTTCAAAGCCAGAAGAGTCATTGTCAAGCCTTCTATACTATCACAAGAACCATTCATTCACTTCAAAAGCAACTGAAAGCTCAGATGATATCTGTGCCCCCATCCTGAGCCTTTCAAACAGAGCTTGACAGGGTCTGAAGAAGAAGAAGGAGGAGGAGGAGGACGATGAGAAGGAGGAGGGAGAGGATGAGGAGGAGAACAAGAAGAAGGAGAAGGAGAAGAACAAGAAGGAGAAGGAGAAGAAGGAAGAGAAGAAGCAGAAGGAAAAGGAGAAGGAGAAGAGGAAGGAGGAGAAGGAGAAGGAGGAGGAGGAGGAGGAGGAAGAGGAGGAGGAGGAAGAGGAGGAGGAGGAAGAGGAGGAGGAGGAAGAGGAGGAGGAGGAAGAGGAGGAGGAGGAAGAGGAGGAGGAGGAAGAGGAGGAGGAGGAAGAGGAGGAGGAGGAAGAGGAGGAGGAGGAAGAGGAGGAGGAGGAGGAGGAGAAGAAAGAGAAGGAGAAGGAGGAGAAGAAGGAGGAGGAGAAGGAGAAGAAGGAGAAGTAGAAGTAGAAGGAGGAGAAGAAGAAGGAGAAGGAGAAGGAGGAGAAGAAGGAGAAGGAGAACAAGAAGGAGAAGAAGGAGAAGGAGAAGAAGGAGGAGAAGGAGGAGAAGGAGAAGAAGAAGGAGAAGGAGATTGCTCACACTCACTTTTTCTTTTCCTGCCCAGGCTTCCAAGCATTTTACCAAGGACATGAACAAGTTCAGAACTTGTGTTCAGGAGGTGGGTCACACACATAGACATGAGACCTGTGAGCACTGTGGAGTCTTCCTCCACCCCTGGTAAATCTGCAATACACTTCATTGAAAGAAGAACCTCTTGGGTTTTTCAAAACCAGGAGAGAAGGCTGCAGAGAACAACACAGAATTCTTCTGAGAGAGTCATTCTGCTCCACACTATGCAAGGAAATTGTGTAGCTCTCTCTGAGAACATTTGGAAGACCAAAAATAGAAACCATTTCAAAAGCAGTGCAAAGAATGGAAGGAAAGGCTCATTCAGGACTTGGAAATGGACAGATGATGTGGAATGTCCATTTTAAACCATTTTGAGCCACTTCTGAAAGGATTTCCCAAGCCAGGAGGGCACACTGGGGTAAAAAACATGGTCAGAACAGATATTCTGCTATCCACACTCATCTACCACAAGTTCCTGTGATGGGAAGGCACTGGACATAGTCTCACCTACAGAGGCCATTCTCATGCCTATGACTAGGGTTAAGCTAAAGTTTCAGCTCAACCTCTGCACATCAGCATGGCAGAGATGCCCTTGTAGTGGTGTGATGTGTCCTGTGATGGGAAGGACCTGGACATAGTCTCACCTACAGAGGCCATTCTCATGCCTATGACTAGGGTTAAGCTAAAGTTTATTCAGCTCAACCTCTGGACATCAGCATGGCAGGGATGCCCTTGTAGAGGTGTGATGTGTCCTGTGATGGGAAGGAACTGGACATAGTCTCACCTACAGAGGCCATTCTCATGCCTATGATTAGGGTTAAGCTAAAGTTTATTCAGCTCAACCTCTGGACATCAGCATGGCAGGGATGCCCTTGTAGAGGTGTGATGTGTCCTGTGATGGGAAGGAACTGGACATAGTCTGACCTACAGAGGCCACTCTCATGCCTATGATTAGGTTTAAGCTAAAGTTTCTTCAGCTCTACCTCTGGACATCAGCATGGCAGGGATGCCCTTGTAGAGGTGTGATGTGTCCTGTGATGGGAAGGCACTGGACACAGTCTGACCTACAGAGGCCACTCTCATGCCTATGATTAGGGTTAAGCTAAAGTTTCAGCTCAACCTCTGGACATCAGCATGGCAGGGATGCCCTTGTAGGGGTATGATGTGTCCTGTAAATACAGATGAGCATCCACCATGAAAAGCAATTCAAAGCTGTTCAGCCTTGCAGCAGAGTGCTGGGGGAGAGGAGGCATCAACCATGGCTGCCCAACTCTCCTCCCTACCTGCTTCAGCCACAAAGCTGGATCACAGAATCATTCTTGCTGGAAAAGACCTTTAAGATCATCAAGTCCACTCATGAGCCCACCACTGCCAGGTCACCACTAAACCATGTCCCTCAGCACCACATCTCCATGGCTTTGAAAGCCCTCCAAGGATGAGCAGGTCCACTACTGCCCTGGGCATGACCTTGACAACCCTTTCAGTGAATAAACTGTTCCTCAAGTCCAACTTAAACCATTTCCTCTTGTCCTATCGCTGGGTCATCTGGGAGAAGAGGGAAACACTCACCTGGCTCCATAGTCTTTTCAGGCAGTTGTAGAGAGCCAGAAGGTCTCCCCTCAGCCTCCTTAATGCCTCCAGGCTGACTAACTCCAGTTCCCTCAGCTGCTCCTCACAAGACCTGTTCCCCAGACCCTTCACCAGCATTATTGCTCTTTAGACATCCTCCAGCACCTTAATGTCCTTCTCAAAGCGAGGAAGTCCACAACTGAACCCAGGTAAAGGGACAAAGTAGTATGAACAAGTCCAGATGTCATCTTTGGGTGATATTTGGGTGAGGTTTGAGGGTCCAGACTTCATGATGACCTTGAAGTGTCAACAGTGTCAACCTATTCTAGCTTGCAATTCTACCTGCAGCATTTCCATGGCTTCCTGTCTCCCAAGGTCAAAACCATGCCCTGCCAATATGAGCATGGTGAAGGAAATCAAAGCTTTGCTGTCATGGAGAGGCTAAACCTGTGCTTCCTGCACAGCTACTTCAAATCCAAAGGGCAAGAAAGAGTTGTCAGAGTTCCTGAAGGAGTCTAGCAGGAAAAGGAAGAAGTGGTTTCCCTGCAAGGATGATAGATGTCCTATTGGAAGCAGGGCACACAGGAGACAGGCTGTGTTCAAGACAACCAAGAGTGGAAACTCACAGATTCACAGCTACACAGAATTTCTTAGCTTGGCAAAGCCCTCCAGGCTCATGGAGTCCAATCATTAGTCTCACACTGACAAGTCCCTGACTAACCCAAACCCCTCAGCACAACATCTCATCACTATGAAGTGCTATGGTGGGAAAGGACCACCAGCATCAGCCAGTCCAACCTTCATCCCAGCNAGAGGGCAATAAGGTCCCCTCTCAGCCTCCTCTTCTCCAGACTAAACACTCCCAGCTCCCTCAGCCGCTCCTCATAGCTCATGTTTGCCAGACCTCTCCCCAGCCTCATTGCCCTTCTCTGCACCTGCTCCAGCACCTCAGTGTCCCTCCTAGACTGTGGTGACCAAAACTGGACACAGGACTCGAGGTGTGGTCTCAGGAGTGCTGAGTACAGGGCATGATCACCTCCCTGCTCCTGCTGCTCACACCATTGCTGATCCAGGCCAGGATGCTGTTGGCCTTCCTGGCCACCTGGGCACACTGCTGGCTCATGTTCAGCCTGCTGCCCACCAACACCCCCAGGTCCTTTTCCACCAGGCAGTTCTCCAGCCACTCCTCCCCCAGCCTGAAGAGCTGCTGGGGGTTGTTGTGGCCCTTGGCCTTGTTAAACCTCATGCAACTGGCCTCAGCCCATTGCTCCAGCATGTCCAAATCCCTCTGCAGGCCCTTCCTACCCTCCAGCAGATTCTGCTTAATTTGGTGTCATCTGCAAACTTGCTGAGGGTGCATTCGTTCCCCTCATCCAGGTCATTGATCCAAGGCACTCCGAGTAGCTTTGATGATCTGAACTATTAGGACAAGGCTTTGAAGCAAGAGCAGGGTAGATTGAGCATGGACATAGAATCATAGAATGGTTTAGGTTGGAAGGGACCTCAAGGATCATCCAGCTCCAACCCCCTGCCATAGGCAGGGACACCTCCCACTAGAGCAGGCTGCTCAAGGCCTCATCCAGCCTGGCCTTAAACACCTCCAGGGAGGAAGCATCCACAACCTCCCTGGGCAACCTGTGCCGGTGTCTCACCACCCTCACTGTAAAGAACTTCCTCCTAACATCCAGTCTAAATCTCCCCTCTGCCAGCTTAAACCCATTCCCCCTCGTCCTGACATTCCCAGACCTTGTCAATAGTCCCTCCCCAGCCTTCCTGTAGGCTCCCTTCAGATACTGCAAAGCCACTCTAAGGTCTCCTGGAAGCCTTCTCTTCTCCAGGCTGCAGAGCCCCAACTCTCTCAGCCTGTCCTCATAGCAGAGCTGCTGCAGCCCTCTCAGCATCTTCGTGGAAGTTCTGTAATATGAGGGTGGTGGAGCCAGAATAGGTTGCTCACTTCTGTGGTGGAGGCTCCATCCCTGGAGACATTCAAGGTTAGCCTTGATGGGACTTTGAGCAGCCTGATCCAGTTAGGAGTGTCCCTGCTGACTGCCAGTGGGGTTGGACTAGAGGTCCCTTCCCACCAATGCATTCTAAGATCTTATTTTCCTGAGGAGTCTTGATTATGTTCTTTATTTAGCTCTTATGTAAGATGGTGATAATTTAGATGTTCAGTCTCTGGAGCTTCCCAGCCCTGCACTCCACCACCATGAGAAACAATGTGCCTTAAAATATTCTTCCCTTTCACCATTTTTAACTCAAAACTCCATGTGAAGAAGAAAACCAAACAAACAAAACCCCCAGAACTCATTTACTCAGAGCTTGTTCACTTGAAATATGTACAGCTGAGAGATCCACAACTCACAGCTGCTCTCGTGAGGAGCTTCATTCATGCTCTAGCAAAAGCTAGTTTAGCCTTGGCCATTGTCATTTTGCTGGGGCAGCATGATCATGGAATCATATAGAATCATAGAATGGAGTCATAGAAGCAACCAGGTTGGAAGAGACCTCCAAGCTCATCCAGCCCAACCTAGCACCCAGCCCTATCCACTCAACCAGACCATGGCACTAAGTGCCCCAGCCAGGCTTTGCTTCAACACCTCCAGGGATGGCAACTCCACCACCTCCCTGAGCAGCCCATTCCAATGGTGAATGTCCTTTCCAACCACAGCAATTCACAGTGATGAGATGTTGTGCTGAGGGATTTGCTTCAGTCAGGGACTTGTCTGTGTGAAACTAATGCTTGGACTCGATGAGCTTGGAGGTTTTTGCCCATCTAAGAAGTTCTGTGAGTCTGTGATCTAAAGAAAGCTATAGTCCAACACAAGAGAGATCTGGGGGTGCTGATTGATACCCGCCTGAACATGAGCCAGCAGTGTGCCCAGGTGGCCAAGAGAGCCAATGGCATCCTGGCCTGCATCAGGAATGGTGTGGCCAGCAGGAGCAGGGAGGTCATTCTGCCCCTGTACTCTGCACTGGTTAGACCACACCTTGAGTGCTGTGTTCAGTTCTGGGCCCCCCAGTTTAAGAGGGACATTGAGATGCTTGAACGTGTCCAGAGAAGGGCAACGAGGCTGGTGAGAGGCCTCGAGCACAGCCCTACGAGGAGAGGCTGAGGGAGCTGGGATTGTTTAGCCTGGAGAAGAGGAGGCTCAGGGGAGACCTTATTGCTGTCTACAACTACCTGAGGGGTGGTTGTAGCCAGGAGGAGGTTGCTCTCTTCTCTCAGGCAGCCAGCACCAGAACAAGAGGACACAGCCTCAAGCTGCGCCAGGGGAAATTTAGGCTTGAGGTGAGGAGAAAGTTCTTCACTGAGAGAGTCATTGGCCACTGGAATGGGCTGCCCAGGGAGGTGGTGGAGTCGCCGTCCCTGGAGCTGTTCAAGGCAGGATTGGACGTGGCACTTGGTGCCATGGTCTAGCCTTGAGCTCTGTGGTGAAGGGTTGGACTTGATGATCTGTGAGGTCTCTTCCAACCTTGGTGATACTGTGAGACTGTGATACTGTGATCTCTAGGATCTTCCTACCACACAGTGTTCCTTTTGGTGAGGCAGAGCTTCTCCCTGCAGGGTCAGGAGGTCTTTGGGATGGGAAAGTCATCGATGCCACAGCAGCAGAAGCCTGTGGCAGACTGCAGACCAAAATGAATCAACGCCCTGAAACCCTTAGAGGGCAGCTGGTGCTGGACGGAACCACGCTCAGAGACTAAAGGAAGGAGATGAACTTCCAAGGCTCATCTCAAAAGGACAACAGAAGCCCAGAAGATGCTGATTTTGTGAGCAGATCCTTATTTTAGCTGCCACTATTGCAGGGGATCAGAGAAGAGATACCATGCCCAAGAACAAACAGCTCAATACCTCAACGTGTGCAGGAGGACAGCTTCAGGATTAGATGTTTTCATCATTTCATAACACCTCCAATGCCTGAAAGCTTAAGTGTTGCTGTTCCTGGGATGTTCTCCTTATCCTACACAATGCCCTGACCAGCTCTGTAGCAATTCCTTATCTTATTGTATCACTAAGCACTGGATTGTCCTAGTCACAAATGAAATGGTACAGCAGAGGTGCTCAGAGGGTGGAAACCTGGAAAAGGGTTGGTTTAGGGGGGGTTTCCCCAGGAAAAATATGGAGTTTGTTGAATCACAGCATCAGCACATGTCAATAGCAGGGTTTTTTCCTTGGAAGAGGGGGAGAAAAGTCTGTCAATAAGTTAATTAGAGCATGTATTTAGTGCTCATGACCTCAATCAGGCAGAATCCCAGCGTGATAGGGGTAGGTAGGAACATCTGGGGATCATCCAGTCCAACCCACCTCCTAAAGCAGAGCAACCCACAGCAGCTTGCCCAGGATCACAATGTCCAAGTGGCTTTGGAATCGTCTCCAGAGGAGGAGATTCTCTAGGCAGCCTGGTACAGGGCTCCAGGAGCCTCACACCAAACAAGTTTCTCCTCATCCTCATGTGGAACCTCCTGGGTGCCAGTTTGCCCTTGTTTCCCTTTATCCTGTCACTGGGCAGCACTGAAAATAGTCTGCCCCCATCCTCTTGTCCTCCACCCTTTAGTTCTTGATGAGCATTGATCAGATCACCTCCCAGGCTTCTCTTCTCCAGGCTCAACAGCTCCAGGGCTCTCAACCTTTCCCCCTCACAGAGATGCTCCAGGCCCTTCAGCATCTTTGTAGGTGCAGATCTGAATGCCAGCACATCACCTTCATGCTTCTAAGCAAGCTTTGGTGGTTGCTCATGATTTGTACATCTACTTTCTCCCAGAACATCAGCTTTCAGAGACAACCCCAAGCTACCACATCAGGCTGAGACATTTGCTCAACCATTTGTTCCTCCAGCTCCTCCTAACCCTGAATTACAGCCCAGGTCGTTTTCTTTTCCTACTGCCTCAGCAATGTTCCAGGATCTCCTTCACAGGCTCCCAGGATGTTAGGGGTTGGAAGGGACCCAAAGAGATCATCGAGTCCAAGCCCCCTGCCAGAGCAGGACAATGCTATCTAACGCAGATCACACAGGAACACATCCAGATAGGCCTGGAAAGGCTCCAGAGAGGGAGACTCCACAACCTCTCTGGGCAGCCTGTGCCAGTGCTCTGGGAGCCTTACAGCAAAGAAGTTGCCCCTTGTGTTGAGCTGCAACCTCCTGTGCTGCAGCTTCCATCCATTGCTCCTTGTCCTATCCCAGGAAACAACTGAGCAGAGCCTGTCCCCCACCTCCTGACCCCCAGCCCTCAGATAGTTATTAGATCCCCTCTCAGTCCTCTCTTCTTCAGACTGAACAGCCCCAGGTCCCTCAGCCTCTCTTCATCAGGCAGTGCTTCAGTCCCCTCATCATCCTCGTAGTCCTCCCTTGGACTCTCTCCAGCAGATCCCTGTCCCTGTATTTCCCTCTCCAGTACTTCTGTTGACCTGGGGAGCGCAGAACTGGGCTCAGTGATGCTCGCTCAGGCTGATGCTTCATTTCCATGCTCTCATTCAACTTTGAAAGGGTTTGCTCTGTGTTTCTCAGGGTCAAAGTTAACTCAGAAAGCCTTCCTTTGGTTTCTTCATCCCTCCCAAAATCTCATTTCCACATAGAATTGGGCTGGTGGTGGGGAATAGATTGGAAGAGACCTCTAAGATCAGGTCCAACCAGCAACCCAACCCCACCACATCTACTAAACCATATCAAGAATCAGAGAGTGGGGGGTTTAGATTGGAAGAGTCCTCTAAGATTAGGTCCAACCAGCGACCCGACGCCAGCACATCTGCTAAAGTATATCGAGAATCAGAGGTGGGGATTAGAGTGGAGGAGACCTCTAAACTCAGGTCCAACCAGCAACCTAACACCACCACATCCACTAAACCATATCAAGAATCAGAGAGTGGGGGGTTTAGATTGGAAGAGACCTCTAAGATTAGGTCCAACCAGCAACCCAACACCACCACATCTACTAAAGTATATCAAGAATCAGAGGTGGGGATTAGATTGGAGGAGACCTCTAAACTCAGGTCCAACCAGCAACCTAACACCACCACATGCACTAAACCATATCAAGAATCAGAGGTGGGGATTAGACTGCAAGAGACCTCTAAGATCAGGTTCAACCAACAAACCAACACCACCACATCCACTAAACCCTATCACAAACTGCCTTGTCTACTCATTTTTTGACCACCTCCAGGGTTGGTGAATCCACCAGCTCCTTTGGCAGCCTGACCACTCTTGCAGGAAAGACATTTCTCTCTTATATGTAACATACCCGCCTGAACATGAGCCAGCAGTGTGCCCAGGTGGCCAAGAGAGCCAGTGGCATCCTGGCCTGCATCAGGAATGGTGTGGCCAGCAGGAGCAGGGAGGTCATTCTGCCCCTGTACTCTGCACTGGTTAGACCACACCTTGAGTACTGTGTCCAGTTCTGGGCCCCCCGGTTTAAGAGGGACATTGAGATGCTTGAACGTGTCCAGAGAAGGGCAACGAGGCTGGTGAGAGGCCTCGAGCACAGCCCTACGAGGAGAGGCTGAGGGAGCTGGGGTTGTTTAGCCTGGAGAAGAGGAGGCTCAGGGCAGACCTTATTGCTGTCTACAACTACCTGAGGGGTGGTTGTAGCCAGGAGGAGGTTGCTCTCTTCTCTCAGGCAGCCAGCACCAGAACAAGAGGACACAGCCTCAGGCTGTGCCAGGGGAAATTTAGGCTCGAGGTGAGGAGAAAGTTCTTCAGTGAGAGAGTCATTGGACACTGGAATGGGCTGCCCAGGGAGGTGGTGGAGTCGCCGTCCCTGGAGCTGTTCAAGGCAGGATTGGACGTGGCACTTGGTGCCATGGTCTAGCCTTGAGCTCTGTGGTAACAGGTTGGACTTGATGATCTGTGAGGTCTCTTCCAACCTTGGTGATACTGTGAGACTGTGAGACTGTGATAAGCCTCCTTCTCCTCCTCCTTCTAACTACAGAAAGCTGACAGGTCTGGCAGAACCTCCCAGAGTTTCTGATCTTCCAAAAGCTTTGTTGACTTTTGTTTTACAAACATTGAAATGGAAAACACTCCAGAGGACCCTCTGGAAATCACCCTGAAGAGCAGTTTACCATGAACCCTGGACAAGAGCCTGGAGTTCACCTACAACTGAGACTCACTCAGCTCTGTCCCTGGAGCAGCATGAGAGATGGGACCAGTGCAGTGGAGCTTATAGGATTCACATCAAAATCATAGAACCATAGAATCAACCAGGTTGGAAGAGACCTCCAAGCTCATCCAGCCCAACCTAGCACCCAGCCCTATCCACTCAACCAGACCATGGCACTAAGTGCCCCAGCCAGGCTTTGCTTGAACACCTCCAGGGATGGTGACTCCACCACCTCCCTGGGCAGCCCATTCCAATGCCAATCACTCTCCCTGCCAACAACTTCCTCCTAACATCCAGCCTAAATGGGATCTTGCTATCAGGCCTCCTGCATTCACTACCCCTGTGTGAAAAGTAAATGAACCAGGGAGGTTGTAGATGCCCCCTCCCTAAAGGTGTTCAAGGCCAGGTTGGACAAGTCCTTGAGCAAATTGGTCTAGTGGAAGGTGTCCCTGCCTATGGCATTGGGCATGTAAGTAAATGATCTTTAAGTGCCCTTCCAACACAAACCATTATAGGAATGAATGATTGATGCCTCCTCCAGCAATTAATGTTTCTCCTTTTGTCTTCTTCCCCCTTAAACTAAACACTGGAGCATGTTAATTATTGTTATTTACATGGCAATGTTTCCTTGGAACTTCTGCCAGGAGCTGTGATCCCACTGTGACAGGTGATGCACAAACACAGGACAGTCTCTCCCTAAAGGCTTTGGTGGCCAAGTAAATTTGTCTTGAAAAGAAAAACTATCTCTAGCTTCCTTTCCCCCTGCTCAAGCTCTTCACTTGTTTCCTTGGCACATTTCATCTCCAGAGAACTTCCCAACCTACACAGTCTTCTGGTGACTGTGATGCCAACATCACACCCCACAACTGGCCTGTAAAGTGAGAATCACAGAATGGCTTGAGTTGGAAGAATCACAGAATGGCTTGATCAAAGCTGATCAAGTTCCAGCCCTCTTCCATGGCCAGGAACACCTCCCATAGTCCAGGTTCTGTATCTTTTGGAGGTGGTTCTTCAACCACTCTATGAAGAGACTCTGAGAGAGCTGGGGGTGTGCAGCCTGCAGAAGAGGAGGCTCAGGGCAGACCTCATTGCTGTCTACAACTCCCTGAAGGGAGGCTGTAGCCAGGTGGGGTTGGGCTCTTCTGCCAGGCAAGCAGCAACAGAAGAAGGGGACACAGCCTCAAGTTGTGCCAGGGGAGGTCTAGGCTGGATGTTAGGAGGAAGTTGTTGGCAGAGAGAGTGATTGGCATTGGAATGGGCTGCCCAGGGAGGTGGGGGAGTTGCCATCCCTGGAGGTGTTGAAGCCAAGCCTGGCTGAGGCACTTAGTGCCATGGTCTGGTTGACTGGACAGGGCTGGGTGCTAGGTTGGACTGGATGATCTTGGAGAGCTCTTCCAACCTGCTTGATTCTATGATTCTATGAACTCTCATGGACACCAGGTTTTCTCCTTGCAGCAACACAAGACCAAGGACTAGTTTCTCTTCCCACTCCTCTTTTGAATCAGTAAGTCTGATCTTGTTCAAAGGTTGCTCAAAGGTTCATCCATCCTGGTATTAAACACTTCCAGAGATGAGATGTCCACTACGTCTCTGGGCAATCTCTTACACTGTCTGACTACCCTCCTAAAAGCCTCCTTTCCAGATGTTGGGAACATAGATGGAATCATAGAGTCATAGAATCAAGCAGGTTGGAAGAGACCTCCAAGCTCATCCAGCCCAACCTAGCACCCAGCCCTATCCAGTCAACCAGACCATGGCACTAAGTGCCTCATCCAGGCTTGGCTTGAACACCTCCAGGGATGGTGACTCCACCACCTCCCTGGGCAGCCCATTCCAATGCCAATCACTCTCTCTGCCAACAACTTCCTCCTAACATCCAGCCTAGACCTCCCCTGGCACAGCTTGAGACTGTGTCCCCTTGTTCTGTTGCTGGTTGTGTGGCAGAAGAGCCCAACCCCACCTGGCTGCAGCCTCCCTTCAAGGAGTTGTAGACAGCAATGAAGTCTGCCCTGAGCCTCCTCTTCTGCAGGCTGCACACCCCCAGCTCCCTTTCCTCCTGGCTGCTCTCCAGCCACTCTGTCCCCAGCCTGGTTTAGAACTTGAAACTTTTGGGGCACAATAGACACCCAAAATATCAGCAAGGCAGGGAGAATGATCCTTCAGGGGTGTTTTCAGCTTTTGAATGTCATCATGGAATGGGTTTTGGATTGGGAGGGACATTTAAGGGTCATCTGCTCCAATTCCCTTCCAGTCAGCAGGGACATCTGTAATTAGAGCAGGTTTCTCACAGCCCTAAAAAACATGACCTGGAATGTTTTCAGGGATGGAGCCTCTGCTACCTGTGTGGGCAACCTGAGCCAGGTTCTTACCACTCTCAGCATCAAAATATTCTCTCATGTACCTAATCTAAATCTCTCCTCCTTTCCTTTCAAGAGGTGTTATCAAGGTCTGGTAATGCCAGGACAAAGGGGAATGGGTTTAAGCTGGCAGAGGGGAGATTTAGACTGGATGTTAGGAGGAAGTTCTTTACAGTGAGGGTGGTGAGACACTGGCACAGGTTGCCCAGGGAGGTTGTGGATGCTTCCTCCCTGGAGGCGTTTAAGGCCAGGCTGGATGAGGCCTTGAGCAACCTGCTCTAGTGGGAGGTGTCCCTGCCTATGGCAGGGGGTTGGAGCTGGATGATCCTTGAGGTCCCTTCCAACCTAAACCATTCTGTGATTCTATGATCTTGCACTATTTGGGAGAAGCATCCATGCTCCCTGCAGGTTGTGCTGGCAGTCCAGCAAACAGCAAACTCTACAGGCTGATAGATGCTGAAGCTGAAGGAATTAGAAGGAAGAAGTTGGTCTCCAACACAGAGCGTATGGAAAAGGCCTCAGGCAGTTTGCTAAAGATGAGATTTCAGACCAATAGGACCTCTGGAGGTCATCCAATCCAACCCAGCTGCTAATGCAAGGGCACCCACAACAGCCTGCCCAGGATCATAGTTTGTAGATGGGTTTTCAGTCTGTCTAGAGAAGAAGACTCTAGCACCAAACTGGGCAGCCTGCCCCAGGGGTCCAGCACCCTCACACCAAGTAAGTTTGTCCTCATCTTCAGGGAGAACATAGAATTTGAGAAAGAGAAGGCAAAGAAGAATCATAGAATGATAGAGACACAGACAAGAGGAATCATGGAGTTGTTTTGATTGGAAATGATCTCTAAGATCACCAATTCCAACCATCAACCAAAGACCACCATGGCCATTAAACCATGTCCCAGACTGCCATGTCAACATAGTCCTTGAACACCTTCAGCAACATTGACTTCTCTACTGTGGAGATGGACAAAACAGTTAGACCTTGCTAAAGTAAGACCAGAACCACCACTGCAAGTGTCTCCAGGCTCACATTATCCTCATCACAGCAGCACTGAGCTCTGCCTTGGCTCAGCAGGAACCCCAGGAACTGGGCACCAGTGCTAGACAGCAGCTGGACTACAGCTGGCAGACATCCTCTGCCAGACACAGGCACCTCAATAACCTAATCCAAGGTGGTGAGACACAGAGATCAGCCAGGGTAAACCTTCTACTCCACTGTGCAAGGTGATAAACCAAACAACTTCTCTAGTGAGCAGCTTAAATTTAACAACATCAGGGAGCCAGCACTGAAGCTTTAAGAGCTGTAATGAATTGCTTCTAAAACCTCACAAGATCATGATCCTCATCCATCTATTAGACATCTCATGTGCTTCACCAGCAACATTCTGTGCTTTTAAGAGCTGAACACCATGCAGATGGTCATCCAGCATCAGTACAAGCCTTGCAGAGGGCTGGGAACGTGGTATGCAATGGCCCTGCAGGTGACAGAATCATGGAATCAGAACACTATGGGTTGGAAGAGACCTTCAAAGGTCATCTGAGAGCTGAGGTTGTTTAGCCTGGAGAAGAGGAGGCTCAGGGCAGACTTCATTGCTGTCTACAGCTCCCTGAAGGGAGGTTGTAGTCAGGTGGGGGTTGGTCTGTTCTCCCAGGCACCCAGCAACAGGACAAGGGGACACAGTCTCAAGTTGTGCTAGGGGAGGTCTAGGCTGAACAAGGGGACACAGTCTCAAGCTGTGCCAGGGGAGGTCTAGGCTGGATGTTAGGAGGAAGTTGTTGGCAGAGAGAGTGATTGGCATTGGAATGGGCTGCCCAGGGAGGTGGTGGAGTCGCCATCCCTGGAGGTGTTGAAGCCAAGCCTGGCTGGGGCACTTAGTGCCATGGTCTGGTTGATTGGCCAGGGCTGGGTGCTAGGTTGGGCTGGATGAGCTTGGAGGTCTCTTCCAACCTGCTTGATTCTATGATTCTCTGATTCTATGACTCCTGCAACCTGTGTTGTTCACCTGCACCTGTGTTGTTCAGAGCCTTGAACAGCCTGACCTGGAATGGTTCCAGGACTTGGGCATCTACCACTTCTCTAGGCAATCTGGGCCAGGATCTCACCATCCTCAGTGTCAAACATTTCTCCTCTCTCTCTAGTCTGAATATCCCTTCTTTAGGTTGAACCATCACCCTTGTCCTGCCACAACAGGCTCTGCTCAAAAGTCTGTCTCTGGCTTTCTTTCAGCCCAGCTTTAAGTCCCTTTCAGCCCCCTTTAAGTCTCTTTCAGTCCCCTTTAAGTACCTTTCAGCCCCCTTTAAGTCTCTTTCAGCCCCCTTTAAGTACCTTTCAGCCCCCTTTAAGTCTCTTTCAGTCCCCTTTAAGTACCTTTCAGCCCTCTTTAGGTCCCTTTCAGCCCCCTTTAAGAGCCTTCTCTTCTCCAGGCTGAACAACTTTCAATCTCCTTGCAGCTTAGATAGTAGAAGTCCAATTCTGCTTTTACAGACTGCACATCCTTCTTGTGCTGAGTGGCTCTGACCCATATCCACTGTTCTGAGAAGGACATGGCAAAACACTCCAGAGCAAGAAGACAGCCAGAAAAACCTAACTGCTGTCTTCAGAAGTACCAATCTTATCAGCCAACATCACTCAGCATTCAAAGAGCCAGAGCTTTATTGAATATTCCTCCATATGGTGCTTTATAAGCTAATAACTGCAGAACAAGCAGCCAAGAGCTGTAGATTCACTGTCTGGAGCATCTGATGAAGGAAGGAGCACATTCATCCCTTGCAAGAGCAAAGCCATTGGTGAGTCATTACAGTCAGTTACAGATTGATCTCCTCCTGCTCTTTCCCTCTGTCCCACAACACTCTTGCTAATTCTTCTGTCAAGGGTCCATTCTGGGCTGGCACCTGATGAGTGCCAGAGGCTTTGCATAAACCCCTCTGCCTCCCAAAGGGAAGGTAAAGGGACAATGGAAGGGACACTGTTGAGCTGGGAAAGAAAATCAAGCAGTTGAGGTGGAAAAAAGAACAAACCCATGGAATAGAAACACAGAGCCATAAATCAAGAGCCAACACAACCCCTGATGGCAAGCATGGCACCTCTGGCACCAGTGATGATGGAGGCAGGCACTGGGCAAATCCTAGGCTGTACTCAGCAGCAGGTGGGAACCACATTCAAGAGCTGGATTCTGAACTGGATTCAGGAACACACGGATGGGGATGGAAGGCAGAAGAGACAGAGTCTTCCTGGGACAATGGCCAGCAAAAAAGCAGCTTGACTGTGGGGATCATAGAATCATATAGAATCATAGAATCAAGCAGGTTGGAAGAGACCTCCAAGCTCAGCCAGACCAACCTAGCACCCAGCCCTATCCTATCAACCAGACCATGGCACTAAGTGCCTCATCCAGGCTTGGCTTCAACACCTCCAGGGATGGCAACTCCACCACCTCCCTGGGCAGCCCATTCCAATGCCAATCACTCTCTCTGCCAACAACTTCCTCCTAACATCCAGCATAGACCTCCCCTGGCAGCGCTTGAGGCTATGTCCCCTTGTTCTGTTGCTGGTTGTGTGGCAGAAGAGCCCAACCCCACCTGGCTACAGCCTCCCTTCAGGGAGTTGTAGACAGCAATGAGGTCTGCCCTGAGCCTCCTGTTCTCCAGGCTATGTCCTCGCTCAAAGCAAGGTGGTTGAATGAGATGACCTCCGAGGGTCCTTTCCAACCCAATGCATTCTGTGAGCTTCCAATCCTTGGAAGTAAAACCACCCAGAAACTCCCCTCCCTTCTCACTCATTACACCACACTGAGGAGAAGAAGGCTCTCAGGGGGGTTCCTACATGAAGGCTGGAGGGGTGTGTGGGGGGGGAAGTCTGTTAGGGAAATCCCACTGGGCTTTGTTGGAGGAGAATTTAGTTGCAGGGTATTAGTATTACACTTCTGGTAAGCCCCTAAAGTTTGAGGACTCTACTTTGCTGGAGTCTGGAATAGCTGTGGGCAACAAAACGTTCTCTTTATGAGAATATTTAGCTGAAACAGTAAAATTGCTTCTTTTTTTTTTTCCCCTTTCCTTCAAGGGCCTGAGGTAGAGTTCAGCTTTCCTAAAAGGCAAAATATATACATTAATTAAACTAACTAGAAAATGGGAGAGCTTCTGCCTCAGATGAGCTCTGGCAGCTCATTAGCAGAGAGCTCTTCAGCCTGGTTGGCTGCGGATTACAGAGCAGCTC
This sequence comes from Tricholaema leucomelas, assembly GCA_013400475.1. Taxonomy (NCBI): domain Eukaryota; kingdom Metazoa; phylum Chordata; class Aves; order Piciformes; family Lybiidae; genus Tricholaema lacrymosa; species Tricholaema leucomelas. The sequence continues at coordinate 28,454 of WAAF01016639.1, read as the reverse complement.
TTGGGGGGCTATGGAAATCCACCTCTGGCTAAGACCAGCCTAAGCATTCCCAGCACGGAATGCTGGCGTGGTGGGGACCTCTGGAGATCTAGTCCAAGCCCCCCACACACACCTGCTAAAGCAGAGACACAAGCAGCAGCTTTTCCAGGACTGCAATGTCCAGCTGGCTGTGGAATCTGTCCGGAGAAGGAGACTCCACAGCCTCTCTGGGCAGCCTGCTCCACGGCTCCAGCACCCTCATGCCAAAGAACTTTTTGCTTCTGAGGTTTACTTTGTGCCCATTGCCTCTTGTCATGTCACTGGTCCTGTCCTCTTCCTCTCTACCCCTTGGGAACTGATCAGCATTGAGGAGACATAGTCAAGTGTCCACCTCCTTCATAGCAAAGGAGTCACAAGAGACCCCTCAAGAGTCTGGCCCCATCCTCTTCCTCTCTACCCCTTGGGAACTGATCAGCATTGAGGAGACATAGTCAAGTGTCCACTTCCTTCATAGCAAAGGAGTCACAGGAGACCCTTGAAGAGGCTGGCCCCATCCTCTTCCTCTCTACCCTTTGGGAACTGATCAGCATTGAGGAGACATAGTCAAGTGTCCACCTCCTTCATAGCAAAGGAGTCACAGGAGACCAAATGCCATGGAATGGTGACCATGGAGCCCAATGGTGTGGCTGCAGCAGAGCAGCCAGGGCTTGCTGAGACCCTTCCTGTCTGCTGCATTTCAGAGCATGGTATTCCTTAGCCCAAACCCCTGCAGAGCCCCACCAGAGCCCCATTCCTCTGACACCTGGGCACTGCTCTCATGTGGAGGCCAATGGTACTTGGGCACACTGCTATGTAGAGGCCACTTGACAACAAACCTGGTTGTGATCTCCTGAGCAATGCCCACCACGGTGGGGGACAAGGTGTGTGCTCTATTCATCAGAAAGCCCAGGGGAAGTGGTTCTATTACCCACACCAAGGAGCAAAGAGGAGTTTTCAGCCCCTGGAGCCCATCTCCTCATCCCTTCCTACCTCAAGTTTCAGCAGCTGCACTCTGAAGGACACAGAGTGGTTTAATGGTGTCATTTATTAGTGACATAATTAAAGTCCAGGCCATTTCCTAACACTCATTACCCCAATCACTGCTTTGATATGTTAGAAATAGATTCACTGCTTCCTAGAGTTTGAGGCCAGGAGACACCATGGATCTCATCTGGGTTGGTCTCCCACATTCCCGTCACTGCTCAGGCCACAGCTTGAGTGCTGTGTCCAGTTCTGGGCTNATAGAATAGAATAGAATAGAATAGAATAGAATAGAATAGAATAGAATAGAATAGAATCAACCAGGTTGGAAGAGAAATCAACCAGGTTGGAAGAGAGAATGTTAGGAGGAAGTTGTTGGCAGAAAGAGTGATTGGCATTGGAATGGGCTGCCCAGGGAGGTGGTGGAGTCACCGTCCCTGGAGGTGTTGAAGCCAAGCCTGGCTGGGGCACTTAGTGCCATGGTCTGGTTGATTGTCTAGGGCTGGGTGCTAGGTTGGGCTGGCTGAGCTTGGAGGTCTCTTCCAACCTGCTTGATTCTATGATTCACTCATGCAAGGAGGGATCTCTGCCAAGAGCAATGTGGGCCTTTAGAGATGTTCAAGACAACCACTTGGTTCTTCAACCTCTCATGGACACAAGAAGCACTCCCAGCCTGGACCACCAGTTTGGTCCTAGGTGCTGGAGTCTCTATCCCTGGAGGTGTTCAAGAACCACCTGGGGACATGGCACATTAGGACATGGTTTTATGGCCATGGTGGTCTTAGTTTGGCAGTTGGACTTGGTTAGCTTAAAGATCTTTACCAACCAAACCAATTCCATGATTCCCTGGACAACTACCATGATTTGAAAGTCCCCCTTCCAGAAGAACAAGGCTTCAAAACCAGCCTGGGAACATCAAACTGACTTCCCTCCATTTTCAGCTATATTTAGCAGGACCATTTTTTATGGAGATGGCAGGAAATCATTCAGTCAGGTCCAGACAACTCAAAATTGGAAAGAGGAGCTATAAAAAGCTAAACTGAATGACCTAATGAGCAGCCAGCCAGTCTTGGGGGCTTGGTGTGGTGACAAGGAAAGTTTCTTCCAACAGTGATGGAGCAGCAGCACTGGGCCCAAGCCAACCTGATGGAGTTCAATAAGATCAAGTGCAAGGTTCTGCAGCTGGGTCCAGGCAATGCCAAGGCACCAATCCAGGCTGGGCAGTGAGTGGCTGGAGAGCAGCCCTGAGGAGAGGGACTTGGGGGTGCTGGTGGAGGAGAAGCTCAATGTGAGCCAGCAGTGTGCACTTGCAGCCCAGAAAGCCAAGCAGAGCCTGGGCTGCAGCAGGAGAAGTGTGGCCAGCAGGGCCAGGGAGGTGATCCTGCCCCTCTGCTCCACACTGCTGAGACCCCACCTGGAGTACTGCATCCAGTTCTGGAGCCCCTGGGACAAGAGGGATATGGAGGTCCTGGAAGGTGTCCAGAGAAGGGCCATAAGCATGATCAGAGGGCTGGAGATGCTCTGCTGCGAGGAGAGACTGAGGGAGTTGGAGTTGTTCAGTCTGCAGAAGAGGAGGCTCCCAGGTGACCTTCTTGTGGCCTTCCAGGATCTGAAGGGGGCCTCCAAAAAAGCTGGGGAGGGACTTTTTAGGCTGTCAGGGAGTGACAGGACTGGGGGGAATGGAGCAAAGCTGGAGGTGGGGAGAGTCAGAGTGGCTCTGAGGAGGAAGTTGTTGAGCATGAGAGTGGTGAGAGCCTGGAATGGGTTGCCCAGGGAGGTGGTTGAGGCCCCATGGCTGGAGGTGTTTAAGGCCAGGCTGGCTGAGGCTGTGGGCAGCCTGCTCTAGGGTAGGGTGTCCCTGGCCATGGCAGGGGGGTTGGAACTGGCTGCTCCTTGTGGTCCCCTCCAGCCCTGACTGATTCTGTGACGCTATGACTCCGTGTCTCTGTGAACTGGAGGACATTGGCTGTCCATTAGACACATGATGGTTGCTTCCCCTCCTCTCCACGCTCCCAAAGTGATTTAATAGCCAAACACAAAATTCATCTTAGAACAGCTGCTGCAGCCCCCAGAGGGAAGAGATTTCCCTTCTCTGGAGGCTCAGTTAAAGAGTTAAAAGCTCTCAGCCCTCAGCTGGCTCCTGCAAAGAAACGAAAATCAAACCCAAACCAACAACCTTGTCCTGGAGCTGGGTGATGGGAGGAAGCTCACAGCTGGCTCCGAACCACCGGCCCCTGCAGCACCACAATAATCCCTCCCCTGTTCCCGAGGGATCAACGCTCTTCCCTCACACAATATCCTGAATTGTGTGGGGTTAAAGCGACCCACACAAGACCCTCATTCACACCCGGCCCAGGCGAGCAGCCACGCGGAAATTACCCTCCTGCGACATCTGGGCTTGGGGAGCCAAGGGGCTGCCTTCACCAGCAGAAATGGGCAAACAGCCTTTCCAAGGAGGAAAAGGCTCTTTTTTCGTTCTTCTTTCCCCTCAACCCTTTCTTCCCAGCTTTCATCCTTCCAATCCACTTGTTCCAGCAAGGAAAGAGTTAGGGAAGCAAAGGTCAGGTCACCTATATTGCCGGTTCTGAAGGTAGCAGTCGTGAATCATAGAATCAGGCAGGTTGGAAGAGACCTCCAAGCCCATCCAGCCCAACTTAGCACCCAGCCCTGGCCAATCAACCAGACCATGGCACTAAGTGCCTCATCCAGGCTTTTCCTGAACACCTCCAGGGATGGTGACTCCACCACCTCCCTGGGCAGCCCATTCCAATGCCAATCACTCTCCTCCTAATATCCAACCTGAACCTGCCCTGGCACAGCTTGAGGCTGTGTCCCCTTGTTCTGTTGCTGGTTGCCTGGCAGCAGAGCCCAACCCCACCTGGCTACAGCCTCCCTTCAGGGAGTTGTAGACAGCAATGAGGTCTGCCCTGAGCCTCCTCTTCTGCAGGCTAAACAACCCCAGCTCAGAGAAGAGCCAAACGTACCACGGTATCATCATCATCATCATTATCTTGCCCCCTCCCTGGAGGTGGTCAAGGCCAGGTTGCACAAAGCCTTGAGCAACCTCAAGTGTCCTTGTCCATGGCAGGGAGGTGGGAATTAGATGATCATTAAGGTCCCTTCCAACCCAAACCATTCTGTGAATCTACTATCATAAAGAGGTTGCCAGAGGCCACTGGAAGGTCTTTTGCTGTGCTGCATGACCCCTGCTATACTTCCCTCACCCCAAAAAGCTTCATCAGACCCCAATTAGGACCAAGTGCCAGCTCTGGGGGTTGGGTTCATCATTCCCCAAACTGTTTCCTGGTGGAAAACAAAACCATGATAAAAATGAAGCCTGTTGGGTAGTAGTTGATACTTTGCAAAAGAAACAAGGACAATGAGGACAAAGTACCAGCTCTGGGGGTTGAGTTCATCGTTCCCCAAACTGTTTCCTGGTGGAAAACAAAACCATGATAAAAATGAAGCCTGTTGGGTAGTAGTTGATGCTTTGCAACAGGAACAAGGACAACCTGGTACTTAATCATGGAATCATTTAGGTTGGGAAAGACCTTCAAGATCATTGAGTCCAACCATTAATCCTACTCTATCAAGTACACCACTAAGCCATATCTACAAGCACCACATCTACACAGCTTTTAAATACCTCCAGGGATGGTGACTCCACCACCTCCCTGGGCAGCCTATTCCAATGCCTGACAACTCTTTCAGTGAGAAGTCTTTTCCTAATGTGCAGCCTAAACCTTCTCTGGTGCAGCTTGAAGCCATTCCCTCTTGTTCTATCACTTGTTCCCTGGGAGAAGAGACCAACACACACCTGACAACCACCTCCCTTAAGGCAGTTGTAGAGAGCACTAAATCCTTCCATGTAACTTTGCCTTGGTTGCTTCTCCCAACAATTTATACTCTTCATCCCACCTCATTGCTGTCTCCAACTCCTTGAAGGGAGGCTGTAGCCAGGTGGGGTTGGGCTCTTCTGCCAGGCAACCACAGACAGAACAAGGGGACACAGTCTCAAGCTGTGCCAGGGCAGGTCTAGGCTGGATGTTAGGAGGAAGTTGTTGGCAGAGAGAGTGATTGGCATTGGAATGGGCTGCCCAGGGAGGTGGTGGAGTCACCGTCCCTGGAGGTGTTGAAGCCAAGCCTGGATGAGGCACTTAGTGCCATGGTCTGGGTGATTGGCCAGGGCTGGGTGCTAGGTTGGTCTGGCTGAGCTTGGAGGTCTCTTCCAACCTGCTTGATTCTATGATTCCAGGCACTACCCTCAATTCTGGGTCCTTGTCAGGATGGGGTGGGAGTGCTCTGACATGTCTGAGCACAGTGGATGCTCATGGCACTTGTGATCACCTTCTTGCAGGTGCTGCAGAAGAGGCTGCTCTGAGTGCACACCCCCACACACTCTGCATGACAGTGCTGGAAGGGTTCCCCCATGCTCCTTTAGGCATCCCTCCAGCACCCAACCAGAAGGAAATAGTAGCACTGAGGTTCTCCAGGCTGCTTTTCAGGTGTTGATTAGGCTGCTTTGCAGGGAAGAAGGTGGGACCTGGGGCACAAGGGACATCTCAGCAAGTGAAGCTGTAGAATTAGAGAATCATTGAATGGCTTGAGATGGAAGAGACCTTAAAGATCATAGAAGCATAGAATTGTTCCTGTTGGAAAAGATCTGTAAGATCATCAAATTCAACCTTCAAACTAAGACCACAGCAAACCATGTCCCAAAGCTCCATGTCCACACATTCCTTGAACACCTTCAGGGATGGTGACTCCATCACCTTCCTGGACAACACATTCCAATGCCTGAGATCATCTAGTTCCAACCTCCCTGCCATGAGCAGGGACACCTCCCACTTGTCCAGGCTGCTCAAAGCCTTAACCAACTTGGTCTTAAATACTTCCAGGGATGAAGCATCCACAACTTACTTGGGCAACCCATTCCACTGTCTCACCGACCACATGGGGATCTTGAGGTCCTCAGTGAGCCCCCCAGGTCACACCAGTGGGGAAAACAGATGAGGGAGTTGCTCTCCACTCTCCCCCAACTCCCACATCTGCTTCCAACCACTCCATGGTCACATCAGCTTTCCCATTTCAGCTTCTCCTCTTGTAACATGAGGTGACATCAGAGGGTAACCATCATGTTCTGGATACCTACATTTTCTGCTTTATTAACCGTGCGAGTCACGCGGAATCGGAAAGGGGGAGGCAAAGCCCACCAAGTGCTGGAGTTTTAACTCCATTATTTCACCAGGAAACCAAGCTGGGAAAAGCAGAGCAGAAGAATTGCTGTTGGCAAGGAGTTTAGCAGCTCTGCTTGTCCCCCCATCCCTCGGTGAAGCAGCATGTGACACAGAGAAAGGGGTGGTGGGCACCAGGCAGAGCTGCTCCAGCCCTGACCTGCTCTTCCCAGAGTTGGTGCCTTGGTTCCCACCCCCACCCGCCCTACACCCCTCTAATGTTCACCTTCAGGAACAGCCAAGGGTTGAATTTCAGTTTCTTTGGGAAGGAGCAGAGGGAAGTTAATAAGGAGACATACAGGCAGACATCATGGGACATTAATTTTCCCCCTCGTGTGAGCTGGGTGTAAATGTGGAGCATTTCTTCTGCATTCTAAGGCAGGAAAACAAGCTCTCAGGTGCTGCTCTTCTGGCTGGACACACTCCCTGTCACCCCAGGTCCTGTTCTACACCTCCTGCACTACCACAGATGAGCATCTGTGGCAGGCAGAGCTCAGGTGGTGAACGTCACCCAGTGAGACCCTGTGTTGTGGACACACATTCTGGTAAGACACAACCTCAAGAGGAGGGAAATCAGTGGCAGACACTACCTCAGTGGAAGGAACTGCAGAGAAACCAGTGGCAAATGGCCCCTGCATCCCAGAATGACAGAATGGGAAAGGTTGGAAGTGACCTCTAGAGATCACCCAATCCAAACCCCCCTGCCAAGAGGGGTCACACAGGAACATGTCCAGACAGAGTTTGAATATCTCCAGAGATGGAGATTCCAGTCCTCTGTCCAGCCTGGGTCCACCACCCTTAAATTGAATGATGAATGATGGCTCAGTGACCAGCAAACTCTCCCTGCAGGGCTGGAGGAGGTGACAATGCCCAGGAAGGATGGCCAGGATTGCTGGATTCTTCTCTGCTTGGAGCAACACCTCAACCTTTCCTTACAGAGGATGCTGTTGGAGTTCTACCTGCTCTCAGAAGGGCCTCCAGCATTTCAGGTGGCGCAGAAGCAAGGCCCCAGTGAGCTAACTCATCAAGATGCCTTCAATGCACCACTCTTGGAAGCCTGAGGATCTGGCAGTCTTCAAGCAGAGGCAGAAAAAGTTGCTCAGATGCCACAAACTGATTTTCCTGAAGCAAAAAGGACTAAGCAGGCACCTTCTCCTCACCTGATGAACTCAGGGCACTACTTTCTAAACCTCTTTCCTCAAAATGGCCCTAGGAGAGAAGAATGGACTCTTCCAGGAGCTCCAGGCTGCTGGAACCATACCCTGAGCTTGGCTTTTATCTTCCAGAGTTGGAGGCAGAGAAGGAAGTAATCAGAGAGCTGCCTTCTTGCTCAAACCAGCCTTCAGGAACCAAGAGACCCAAATGCAGATGAAAATACAGTGCAGACATAGGATTGACTCCTCCAACACAATCCTCCACACCCACACTTCTCCCACCCCAGCCCTTCACCCAACGTCCTTCACCTAAGGCATTCCACCTTGTGGGAAGAAAATGCAGCCTTGCACACCCCCCTAAAAACAGAAGTCTTACTACAAATCCATGTGTGACAGCACAGTGGTGTTCAGAGCAAGGTGGGGAGCTTCCTTCCTTTTTTTTTTCCCCCTCTAGGACCCAGCAAACCAAACCATCCCAAGCAAACCCTCTGCTCTCCACCACGGCGCTTCATCCAGCAGTGTGTAGCTGTGTGTTAGGAAAGGCAGAGAGCCCCCAGAGCTTGGATCCGTGCTAAGAATCCAGTGCCTGAGAGCAGAAACCCCTCAGATAGCCTCAGTTACACTGAAATCCTCCAAAATTAAAACAAAAAGGNGGGGGGGGGGGGGGGGGGGGGAGGGGCGTGGGGAGGAGGGGGGAGTACATTTCTATCTGGTGGGAAGGAAACATCTCTGACTGGCGGGAAGGAAATATTTCAGTGGTGAAAGAGGAGCAGGAGCTTGAAGGAGTGGATGTCAAACGAAGCATTTACTGGTAAATTCATGAAGTCTCCTCAGCACCAAGGACCGGAGACAACGCTCCCAGCAGCACCGCGCCGCTTACATAACCCCCCCCACCGCCAGGCATCACCGAGGACTGGGGTATCACTGGGACCAGGGATGGGACATCACTGGGGGTGAAGCATCACAGCAGCCAGAGCATTACTGGGGCAGGGCAGGACCTGGAATCGTTGGGATGAGCTTTGCTAGGGCTGAGGCATCGCTGGGAAGATGGCTTTGCTGGGAACGGGGCATCACCGGGGCCGGGGCATCACAGCACCTGGGGCATCACTAGGATCATCAGGACTGGGCCATCACTGAAGCCGGAACATCACCAGTGCTGGGACATAAGAAAAGCGAGGGCATCACCGGGACTGGGTCATCACAGCAGCTGAAGCATCACCAGGATTGGGGCATCACTGGGGCCGGGGCATCACCAGGACCAAGGCGTCACAGCAGCCAGGATATACCGGGACTGGGGCATCACAGCAGCCAGGGTATCACTGGGACCGGGGGCGTTACAGGGAGCAAGCATCACCGGGGCCGGGGCATCACAGCAGCCAGGGTATCACTGGGACCGGGGGCGTTACAGGGAGCAAGCATCACCGGGGCCGGGGCATCACAGCAGCCAGGGTATCACTGGGACCGGGGCGTTACAGGGAGCAGAGCATCACCGGGGCTGGGGCATCACAACGGCTAGGGCATCACAGCAGGCAGGGCACCACCGGAGCCAGGGCATCTGTGGAACCGGCGCATCACAGGGACCAGAGCATCACCGGGACTGGGGCACACAGAAACCCGGGCATCACGGCAGCCAGGGCATTACCGGAGCCGGGGCGTCGCTGGGACCGGCGCATCACAGGGACCAGAGCATCACCGGGACTGGGGCACACAGAAACCCGGGCATCACGGCAGCCAGGGCATTACCGGAGTGGGGCATTACCGGAGCCGGGGCATCGCTGGGACCGGCGCATCACAGAAACCAGAGCATCACCGGGACTCGGGCATCACCGAGACTGAGACATCACCGGAGCCGGTGCCATCGCACCGGGCGGCGTCCCCACCGCACATCACCGCGGTCCAACGGTCCCCCGTGCTCTGCTCAGCTCCGGGCACCACCGAGACGGGGCCAGCTTGAGGAGGTCGTTGTGGGGAGGGGTGTTAGGAAGCAACAAAACCCACGGCCCCAGAGCCGGACCCCGCGGAGCACCGTGGGTGCTGTCACCGGGCAGGAGATGCCACCAGCTCCGCGCAGCCCGCCGAGGGCGATTTGCAAGTCACTGCCGGCAGGGAAGCGGTGGGGGGGGGGGGGGGGGGGGNGGGGGGGGGGGGGGTGTGTGTGAGGAGGGGAAAAAGAAGAGCTACGCGCCCGCGGGGCTACCCGCGGAACCCGGGCAAGGTCCCACGGAACCTGGGCAAGTTTGCGCTTCGCCTCCGCCCTTCTTTCCGCGGAGAAAACAAGTGCAGTGGCTTCCGCGGGTGCGGGATAAACCTTCACAGAAACAGCGAAGGAACCCACTCGCTCCATACTGGACTGGGACCAGTCACATCCAACCCCCCTGGACTCCCCCCTCCCCATTTTTTACACCGCGCAATGTCAGCGTCTCATGGCAACGCCGCTGTCTCCGCCACCCCCGCGACCGCGCAGGGTGGGAGGTTGGGGACAACAGATGATGGATGGATGGACGGACCCCCTCACCGTCATACACCCCCTGCCTCCCGCCCTCGGCGACAGTCGCGACAAGGTCACTTACCGTAGACCCCTTGCCCGGAGCTGCCCTCCAGCAGAACCGTCAGCAAGCCCAGCAGCCTGATCGCTACATCCATCTTCACGTGAACATCCACATATCCAGCCCGGTGGTGGTGGGAGGGGTGGGAGAAGGGGTGTATGGGGGGGTGATGGGGAAGATTTTTGGGGGGGGGGGGAGTTGACAAGGCAAGAGCCCGCCGGAGCTGCGGCCGAGCCGCGCACGCCCGCGCAAGGCAGGGCGGCGGGGGGCAGGCGGTGGTGGGCACCGCTCCGGGTCCTTCCCTCCCTTCCCCTTCCTCCCTCCTCCTCTTCCTCCTCCTCTTCCTCCTCCTCCGGAGCAGTACGAAGGGGCTTGGGGCAGCAAACTGGCCGCCCCTACCCTCAACTCCCCACAAACACCCCCCACCCCCCCACCCCCCTATAAAAACCT
>WAAF01016639.1:5539-17917 GCA_013400475.1 Tricholaema leucomelas | reverse complement strand
GGGTGGGGGGGCTTCCCTCTGGGTGCGTGTGCGGTGGGGGAATGGAGGGCGGGCGGCGATGCTGCTGTCACGTTGGTGCTCTACGTGCCGCCAGCCGGGGAGCTGCAGCCCGCCGACGTCAAAGCTGCGTGGCTGGCTGCCGCTCGCCTTCCTCCGCCTCCTCCTCCTCCTCCTTCTTCCTCCCCCATCCCGCTCTCCTCTGCCACCACTTCCAGTGTCCCGCGGCTCTGTCACCGCTGTCGGGCGCCTAGGGGCTGCGGGCGGTATCAAAGTGTGGGATGGCTCCGCTCGGAGCGGGGTAGGCAGTGTAGAGACACCCGTTCTGCTCCGGGATGCGACCGTGTAGTTGACCCCGTTCCGCGCCGAGATGCGCGGTGCGATCCGTTCCTCTCGGAATGCGCGGTGCAGAGCGCCCCGTTCTGCTCCGGGATGCACCGTGCAGTTGATCCCGTTCCGCTCCGGGATGGGCGGTGCGGAGTACCCCAAAGGCGGCTATGAGATGCTGTGCATCCCGCTCGGAGCCGGGATGCGTGGTGTGGTGCATCCCTCCCGGAGTAGGTATATGCGGTGTGATTCATCCTATTCCGATCTGGGATGCGCGGTACGGAGCGCCCCGGAGTCGGTTACGCCGTGCGTCCCGCTTGGAACCGGGATACACGGAGCAAAGCGCCCCCGTTCCGCTTCAGGATGCGCCGTGCAGTTGATCCCGGGCTGCGGGGTGATATTTATTCCGCTCTGTTCTGGAATTCATGGCGCGCAGCGCCCCAGAGCCATCTACTCCGTGCGGTGCATCCCTCTCGGAGCCGGGAGGCATGGAGCGGAGTGACCTATTCTGCTCTGGGATGCACCGTGCGGCCGATCCCGTTGGGCTCCAGGACGTGCAGTTCATCCCGTTCCATCCCAGGATGCACGCTGTGGAGCGCCCCAGAGCAGGCTAGGCAGCTGCTCGGAGCTGGGATGCACGGTGCTGAGCCACCTGTTCTGCTCCGGGATGCACCGTGCAGCTGATCCCATCCTGCTCTCGGATGCACCACACTCTTCACCCTGCTCAGAGCTGGCTTGTGTGGTGCTTTCCGTCCTGCTCTCCCCTGGGAAAGTGCAGTGCAGAGCTCCCCGGAGGCAGCTGCGTGGTGCAGTGCGTTCTGCTCGGAGCTGGGATGAGTGCCATGGAGTGCCCTGCTCCGCTCCAGGGTGCGTGGTGTGGATCATCTCCTTCCACTTGGAGATGAGCCATCTGGTTCATCCATTTCAGAGGATGCAATCATGCAGTTGATCCCATTCTGCTCCAGAAGGCACCATGCAGTGGATCCTGTTCTGCTCCAGGATGCACAGCGTGGTTGATCCTGTTCCACTCCAGGATACACTGTGCGGTTGATCCCGCTCCGTTCCAGGATGCAACGTGCAGTTGATCCCATTCCACCCTGGGATGTGCCATGAGGTCTGACCTGTGCATGTCCTACTGGTCCCAGACAAGGTCCCCAGCCTTGTCTACACTCCCTCCATGGGGCCTCCCTGAAGCACTCTGAGCCTGATATGTTGTCCCCTCTCACCTTCATCTCAACCTCATTCCCCCTCTGCCCACTCCCTGAGGGGCAACCTCAGAGCTCAGTGCCTTGGTAACACTCACTCCTGGAGTGCCAGAGGGTCATCACTGTGGCCTTTCCCAGTCTCCCTCTAGTCTTGCTCCAGGTTATGTTCCCCAGGGCATGGGGCTACAGACAGTCATCAGCCTTCTGGTTCCTACACCCTGGTGTGACACATCTGAGTGACTCAAGGAGTGGGACATAAAAGGGACAAGTTTCTTCGTATCTCTGTCAGGCAATGATACAGCTGAGCACACCCTTCTGCTGAGTTTTCACCTGGTCATTCCCCACTTCAGTGCTGCTTGGCCTCCACAAAGTACCTGAGCTATCTCACTGGCCCCCAGCACCTCCCTGGGCTCCACTCGCACTGCCTATGTCCCTGCATTTTGGGGTCCAGTGTGACTTGGACTGGTGAAAGTCCCCAGTTTACCAGAACAAACCAAGTACTGGCTAGCCTTGTCCCCTCCCCCCTCTTGCTTGATTCCTTCAGGGATTGCACCAAACCCATGAAAACCTTGGACACAGCAACATTCATCTTCCTTCTCTGCCTCCATCAATTAAGGATTACTGCTCAAGGCCAGGATAAATTGACATGTTCTTGAAGAAGCAATTGCACTGTCAGGGTTTCTTGTGACCCTGATGACATGAAGTGGGACACTGTTAGCAAGACTTGGACTCTTCTAGCACTGCTGAGCACTCTCCTGGCCACTGCTGGCAGTGACCTTCTCAGCCCTGCCCTTCTGAGGTGATCCAATGCATCGCTCTGGTGTGGTTCCATTCCCAAAGTGCTCAGAGCCATCCAATTCATCATCTGGAAACCACAGGATCCCAGCATGGGGGGAGATCATTCCATCCAACCTCTCTGCTAGAGAAGGATCAGCAACAGCAGGTTTCCAAAGATCCGAGGTCCAGGTGGCTTTGGAATCTCTCCAGAGGAGGAGACTCCACAACCTCTCTGGGGAGCCTGCTCCAGAGCTCCAGCATCCTCACACCACTTTCCCCTTCACGTTCAGGTGGAATCTTTTGGGTTCCAATTTGCCAGTTGTCCCTTATGCTACCACTGGGCACCACTGAGAAGAGTCAGCCTCCATTTCCTTGCCTCCCCATCCTTTAGATATTGATCAACATTGGGGAGATCCTCAAATACATTCATGGATCAGGCTACCCATGGAAGTGGAGGAGTCTCCATATCCCCGGAGGCATTTAAAAGCCATGTAGATGAGGTGCTGAAGGACATGTAGATGAAGTGCTGAAGGACATGCAGATGAAGTGCTGAAGCAAGTTTGCAGATGACACCAAGCTTGGGGGCAGATGTGGCTGGGCTGGAGGGCAGAAGGGCTCTGCAGCAGGACCTTGACCGCCTGGACAGATGGGCAGAGTCCAAGGGGATGGCGTTCGATAAGTCCAAGTGCCAGTGCTGCACTTTGGCCACAACAACCCCATGCAGAGATACAGGCTGATGGCTGCAAAGGCCATCAGAAGGTCTTCATAGAGCCTCCTCCAGGCCAAACAGACCCAACTCCCTCAGCCTGGCCTCAGAGCAGAGGGCTTCCAGCCTTCCTATCATTAGTGTGGCCTGCTCTGGCCCTGCTCCAACAGGCCCATGTCCCTTCTGTGCTAAGGACTCCAGAGCTGGCCCCAGCACTGCAGGTGGGGTCTCAGCAGAGCAAAGCGGAGGGGCAGAGTCCCCTCCCTGCACCTGCTGCCCATACTGCTGGGCATCAGCTCACAACACTGCTGGATCTCAGCTGGCAGCACATGGTGCAGGCTCATGTCCAGCTTCCTATCCACCAGCACCAGTCCTTCTCACCAGGGATCACAGAATCACAGAATCAGTCAGGGTTGGAAGGGACCACAAGGATCAGCCAGTTCCAACCCCCCTGCCATGGGCAGGGACACCCTACCTTAGAGCAGGCTGCCCACAGCCTCATCCAGCCTGGCCTTAAACACCTCCAGCCATGGAGCCTCAACCACCTCCCTGGGCAACCCATTCCAGGCTCTCACCACTCTCATGCTCAACAACTTCCTCCTCACAGCCACTCTGACTCTCCCCACCTCCAGCTTTGCTCCATTCCCCCCAGTCCTGGCACTCCCTGACAGCCTCAAAAGTCCCTCCCCAGCTTTTTTGGAGGCCCCCTTCAGATCCTGGAAGGCCACAAGAAGGTCACCTGGGAGCCTCCTCTTCTGCAGCCTGCACAGCCCCAACTCTTTCAGTCTGTGCTCACAGCAGAGCTGCTGCAGCCCTCTGAGCATCCTCGGGGCCCTTCTCTGGACACACTCCAGCATCTCCACATCCCTCTTCTAATAGGTGCTCCAGGATGCTCATCTGCCAGCCTGGGGATTGGTCCAACCCAGATTTGGGACCTTGCATTTTGCTTGCTGCACCTCATGACATTGTTTCATCTGCATGTTTCACATTGAGAGTTCACAACCAACAGCCACTCTCTGATGGAGCTGAAAGTGTGTGTGGGGGACAGCACAAAAATTGGAGCATTTCTTGCTGTGAAAATGTTGTTCTTCTCCACAGCCAGGTAAGAGTCATCTGTCAGCTCTGCTTGTGCACTGCAGTAAAAAAGTCTTTCTGTTAAAGCTCCAGTTCCTGCTGTTGCAACTTGATGAGCATTCTGCAGGCACATACACACCGAATCTCTGCCCTTCATACCAGCAGAAGAGCAATTTAGGAGCACAAACCCTCTGCTTTTGGACGGCAGAACCTCTCCCCGGCTTTATTCTTCACCCATGGATTTCAGCTGCCTTGTCAGGGAGGCTTGGGTCAGATAAAAATAGCTACCGAAGCCCCATTGGAGTGGCAGCCCCAGATCCTCCAGTGCCATCCCTCAGGGGTTGGTACTGGCACCAGTGCCATTTAACACCTTCAAGGGCAATGTGGACAGTGGGTTTGAGTGCACCCTCATGGGTTTGCAGGTGGCACTAAGCTGTGAGGTCTGGTTGAGACACTGGAGGGAAGGGCAACTGAGCTGGTGAGGGGTCAGGAGCACACCACTGTGAGGAGAGGCTGAGGGAGCTGGGGGTGTGCAGCCTGCAGAAGAGGAGGCTCAGGGCAGACCTCATTGCTGTCTGCAGCTACCTGAAGGGAGGCTGTAGCCAGGTGGGGTTGGGCTCTTCTGCCAAGCAACCAGCAACAGAACAAGGGGACACAGCCTCAAGTTGTGCCAGGCAGGTCTAAGTTGGATGTTAGGAGGAAGTTGTTGGCAGAGAGAGTGATTGGCATTGGAATGGGCTGCCCAGGGAGGTGGTGGAGTCGCCATCCCTGGAGGTGTTGAAGCCAAGCCTGGCTGAGGCACTTAGTGCCATGGTCTGGTTGATTGTCTAGGGCTGGGTGCTAGGTTGGGCTGGCTGAGCTTGGAGGTCTCTTCCAACCTGCTTGATTCTGTGATTCTATGATTTTGGCCTGCTGACTGGAGTTCTGCTGATCTGAGGTCATGTGAAATGTTAACTGTGAGCCTAGAGCTTGCCACTCCTGCTGGGTTTGTCATGTGTTCAGAGCAGATGCAGGCAGTTGTGGTCTCTACACACCCCAGGACAATGTCAATTAGTGGTCTACATAATGCTTCATGGCTGGAATTTGTTGTCCAAGTTATGGCTCTGGATTCAGTAAAATGGATTCAATAAGTGAGGTGTTGGATGTGATGATCTCAAAGGTCTCTTCTAACCTTGACAGTTCTGTGGTTCTGTGATTCTAAGTGACTGTGTGGCAAGCTCTAGGACAGTGAGCACAGCCCTTTAATCCTTCAGTCTTACATGCAGACAAGCCAGCGTGCTCTGGAGTCTCTCAACAGGTCAACAGGTCCATGTCCTTCTTATGTTGGGGACAGAGTTGGTCACTTCTTCAGGTGGAGTCCCATCAGAGCAAAGTAGAGGTGCAGAATCACCACCATGAATCTGAGACAGAAAGGACATAAGGGACAAGAGGATGCAGTCTCAAGCCATGCCAGGGCAGGTTTAGGTTGGACATTAGGAAGAAGCTCTTCACTGCAAGAGTGATTAGCATTGGAATGGGCTGCCTGGAGAGGTGGTGGAGTCCTCATCCCTGGAGGTGTTTAAAAGGAGGCTGGCTGAGGCACTTAGTGCTATGATTAGCATTGGAATGGGCTTCCTGGAGAGGTGGTGGAGTCCTCATCCCTGGAGGTGTTTAAAAGGAGGCTGGCTGAGGCACCTAGTGCCATGGGTTAGGTAATTAGAAGGGTTAGGTGATAGGTTTGGCTTGATGATCCTAGAGGTCTTCTCCAGCCTGGTTAATTCTGTGATTCTGTGACATTTCTGTCTCAGAGGAGCAGCCCTCAGGAGTGCCAGGTTGACACACACATCTCACTGTCACCACATCACTGCTCAAAAGCACCTTCCCTTGCCTGAAGAGAGTTCACTTGTAAGTCACTTTAACCTCCCTGTCTACGTGGACCAGGAGGAAAGGAAAAAGATCCTCTAAGATCCTCATAAACTCCACCCCTCTAATACAACATCTGGATGCATTTGTCTGTCTCTCCTCTCTTTCTCTGCCTGGAGACATCTCAGTGCACACATTGGCAGCTTGTTTTACACCACCCTGAGGGGGGGACATCTTGTCAGAGCAGTTTCAGGTTTACCCTCCTGGGACAAAGAGTTCAAATCCAGGGGAGATCCCTCTGGTTTTAACATCCCTTCTGCAATACCTCACTTGCACGCTTCCAAGTCTCAGAAATGAAGCCACAGAGACTGCAAATGAAACCATTAAGCCCAGCCACAAGAACAGAGGTTTGCCATGGTCTGCCAGCTGTGATGTGCAGCTGAAGCGTTCATGTGCATCAAGCTGGAGGGTTGTACAGGCACCATAATAACTTCCAAAGCATGCAAGAGGTAGCCTGGGCTTGGTGAGTCTGAAGTCTGAAGGAATGAGTCTGGAGAAGAGGAGGCTCAGGGCAGACCTCATTGCTGTCTACAACTACCTGAAGGGTGGTTGTAGCCAGGTGGGGTTGGTCTCTTCTCCCAGGCAACCAGCAATAGGACAAGGGGACACAGCCTCAAGTTGTGCAGAGGGAAGTCTAGGCTGGATGTTAGGAGGAAGTTGTTGGCAGAGAGAGTGATTGGCATTGGAATGGGCTGCCCAGGGAGGTGGTGGAGTTTCCATCCCTGGAGGTGTTCAAAAGCCTGGATGAGGCACTTAGTGCCATGGTCTGGTTGACTGGATAGGGCTGGGTGATAGGTTGGACTGGCTGATCTTGGAGGTCTCTTCCAACCTAATTGATTCTATTCTATTCTATTCCATTCTATTCTATTCTATTCTAAGGCAACAGCAAACATCTGCAGCAGCAATTCTGTGCCATTAAAATATGGAACTTTTTCTGTCTTTGTTTCCTGGATGACTCAGGTTTGCCCATAAACTCTGCATCACCTTTCTGAAGCCTTTCTTTGGGTCTCCATGGCCAGCAGCCATTTCATCCAGAGATAGCTCCATGTTGGTGGTGTGGGTGCTCAGTTAGATCCATGTCTGTAGCTCTGAAGGTAGGTAGAGGTTGCCAGAATGAATGGATGGATGAATGAATGACTGCCTGCTTGCAAGGGTCAGGGCTGGGATGGCCACCAGATGAATGTCAGAGACTCTACATGCAACTCTCTTTCTCCCAAAGGGAAGAGAAAAGGAAGAAGGGAGAGAGACTGATGGGGTGGGAAAGAAAAGCAACCAGCTGGGCTGGAAAGAACAATCATAGAACCAGCCAGGTGGGAAGAGACCTCCAGGATCATCCAGCCCAACCTAGCACCCAGCCCTGGCCAATCAACCAGACCATGGCACTAAGTGCCTCATCCAGGCTTTGTTTCAGCACCTCCAGGGATGGAAACTCCACCACCTCCCTGGGCAGCCCATTCCAATGCCAATCACTCTCTCTGCCAACAACTTCCTCCTAACATCCAGCCTAGACCTCCCCTGGCACAACTTGAGACTGTGTCCCCTTGTTCTGTTGCTGGTTGCCTGGCAGAAGAGCCCAACCCCCACCTGGCTACAGCCTCCCTTCAGGTAGCTGTAGACAGCAATGAGGTCTGCCCTGAGCCTCCTCTTCTGCAGGCTGCACACCCCCAGCTCCCTCAGCCTCTCCTCACAGGGCTGTGCTCCAGGCCCCTCCCCAGCCTTGCTGCCCTTCTCTGGACACCTTCCAGCACCTCTCATGAAAAAGAGACACAAACTAAGAGCCAATCTGAGCCCTGATGGCAATGACAGCATCACTGGCACCACTGGTGCTGGAAACAGTCACTGGGGGAGTCCCAGACTGGACTCAACCGCAGATGGGAAATGGATTCAGAAGCCTGATTCTGTAACTGCACTTGGGAACACAGGGATCAAGATGGAAGGCAGAAAGGACAGAGTCCTCTTGGAACACACTGGCCAAAGAAGAAGAGGCTTGACTGGTAATCCCTCAGCTTGCTCCTGAAGATGCTGTCCATAGGATGCAATCCCTTGGTGGACAGCCCATGGTCACCTATCCTGGTTGCTCCTCCCCACAGGAGCCTTCTTGGCCCCCAAGGTGTGGCACAAGCTGTGGCAGTGCCCTTGGTGTGCAGAGGAACAAGTCTCAGGCAGAGCCTTTCTGCAGCCCAGCCCTTGGCAGGAGCTCTCCCCATCAGCTTCCCCCTGCTAGAAGTAGCTGCTGGCTGTGCAAACCTGCCTGGAGCTTCAAAAAGTGCTTTGCTGAGCAGAGAACGAGTTGGGAAGTCGCAGCCCTGACCAGAATCAGTTCTGCCCTAGCTCACACCAGGACAACCTCCAAGCATGAGTAACAAGTTGTTGGCCTGGGCTACAGCCCCTTTCCTTCTAGCAAAGCTCTGTTTGGATACTTGGTAGGGCTTGGTGGGCTTTGTAGGAAGCTCTCATATTCACAGCTACTTGTAGTTCAGCTTCATATTCACATCTACAGCCAAGCAAAGCCTTCTAAGCAGTCCCTGACTTCATTTGCTGCTCTCAGCTTGCACCACAAACCCTCCACAAAATACTTCCTTTGCTGCTAAGCTCCACAGTTTTTTCCATGAGGAGCTGCATCTGCTAGTCAGGGACAGGACAAGGGAAACTATGACTGGGGTTTGAAGAGGAGCAGGGCTCTGCTCTACAGTGAGCTTCAGCTGTGATATGGATGAAAAAATACCCTCCAGGTCCTTTTGTTCAGTGTGAGCAGATGAAACGAGCCCTGCTTTGGTCCACCAGCTTTCCTACCTCCTCCTGGAG
Organism: Tricholaema leucomelas; assembly: GCA_013400475.1. Lineage (NCBI taxonomy): Eukaryota > Metazoa > Chordata > Aves > Piciformes > Lybiidae > Tricholaema lacrymosa > Tricholaema leucomelas. The sequence goes on along the minus strand of WAAF01016639.1, from coordinate 9,124 downwards.
GGTCTTTGTTAAGCTGGCAGGCAAACACAAGCTGGACTGTCAGACGTGGTGTCTGCCTGTCTCTCAGGCCATCTGCCACCTGGGGAAGAGCAGCCCAGTGGATGCTCCCCAGAGCTGCAAACCAGCAACATCTCTCCCTGCAGCAGGTCCAACAACTGCCATGAGGTTGGGCATGGAGGGATCATAAGAAGCATGGATAGACTGGGAGGAGAAAGGCCAGGGAGCAGCAGGTGCACACACAGGGTTTGCTGTGCAGTGTCACTGCTCAAAGGCAGCTCTGCTTCTTTGCACATAGTTAACCTGCAAGTCAGAGAATCACAGAATCAGTCAGGGTTGGAAGGGACCACAAGGAGCAGCCAGTTCCAACCCCCCTGCCATGGGCAGGGACACCCTACCCTAGAGCAGGCTGCCCACAGCCTCAGCCAGCCTGGCCTTAAACACCTCCAGGGATGGAGCCTCCACCACCGCCCTGGGCAACCCATTCCAGCCTCTCACCACTCTCATGCTCAACAACTTCCTCCCCACCTCCAGCTTTGCTCCATTCCCCCCAGTCCTGTCACTCCCTGACAGCCTCAAAAGTCCCTCCCCAGCTTTTTTGTAGCCCCCTTCAGATCCTGGAAGGCCACAAGAAGGTCACCTGGGAGCCTCCTCTTCTGCAGCCTGCACAGCCCCAACTCTTTCAGTCTGTCCTCACAGCAGAGCTGCTGCAGCCCTCTGAGCATCCTCCTGGCCCTTCTCTGGACACACTCCAGCATCTCCACATCCCTCTTGTAATGGAGGCTCCAGAACTGGATGCAGTACTCCAGGTGGGGTCTCAGCAGAGCGCAGTAGAGGAGGAGAATCACCTCCCTGGCCCTGCTGGCCACACTTCTCCTGCTGCAGCCCAGGCTCTGCTTGGCTTTCTGGGCTGCAAGTGCACACTGCATCCTCAGTTCTCCATGGCAAGGAGCAGGAGGAACTGGGAGCAGTGTGTAACACTCCATCAGGCTGTGATGTCATTCAATGAGACCTGGCCAGGATGCAGTGTTGGACAGATGGGAACTACATGAAGTTCAACACAGTCAAGTGTAGAGCCCTGCATCTGGGGAGGAATAACTCCCTGCACCAGTACAGGTGAGGAGCTGACCTGCTGGGAAGCATCTCTCTGGAGAAGGAACTGGGAGTGCTGGTGAACAACAAGGTCTCCATGAACCAGAAATGTGTTCTAGTGATCAAGAAGGCCAATGGTCTCCTGAAGTGAATGAAGAAGAGTGTGGTCAGCAGGTCAAGGGAAGTTCTTCTCAGCCTCTACTCTGTCCTGGTGAGGCCACGTGTGGAGTTCCAGCTCCAGTTCTCATCTCCCCAGTTCAAGAGACACAGGGAGCTATTGGAAGAGTCCAGTGGAGGCTACAAACATGTCAAGGGCCCTAGAGCATCTCTGTGAGGAGGAAAGGCTGAGAGAGAGACCTGAGCTGGTGAGTCTGAGAAGAGCAGCCTGAGAGGGAATCTTCTCAGTGCTCAGCAAGAGCTAAAGAACCTGTGGGGGGAAAGAGGATGGGACCAGGCTTTTCAGTGGTGTCCAGTGACAAGACAAGGGGCAACAGACACGAACTGAAACCCAAGAAGTTCCATCTGAAGAAAATAAACTTGTTAGGTATGAGGGTGCTGGAGCCCTGGAGCAGGCTGCCCAGAAAGGCTGCAGAGTCTACTTCTTTGGAGAGATTCCAAACCCACCTGGACATTGTGATCCTGGTCAAGCTGCTGTGGGTGCCACTGCTTTAGCAGGGAGACTGAACTCAGTGATCTCCAGAAGTCTCTACCAACTCCTACTGGCCTGTGATTCTGTGAAAGGGAAAGATCACAGAATCACAGACAGATGCAGGTTGGCAGAGCCCCTCAGGATCACCAAGTCCAACCTAGAACCCTACTCTACAAGATTCACCTGAAACCATAGCCCTAAGCCCCTCAGCATCACCAAGTCCAACCTAGAACCCTACTCTGCAAGATTCACCTGAAACCACAGCCCTAAGCCCCTCAGCATCACCAAGTCCAACCTAGAACCCTACTCTGCAAGATTCACCTGAAACCACAGCCCTAAGCCCCTCAGCATCACCAAGTCCAACCTAGAACCCTACTCTGCAAGATTCACCTGAAACCACAGCCCTAAGCCCCTCAGCATCACCAAGTCCAACCTAGAACCCTACTCTGCAAGATTCACCTGAAACCACAGCCCTAAGCCCCTCAGCATCACCAAGTCCAACCTAGAACCCTACTCTGCAAGATTCACCTGAAACCACAGCCCTAAGCCCCTCAGCATCACCAAGTCCAACCTAGAACCCTACTCTGCAAGATTCACCCGAAACTATAGCCCTGAGCCCCTCAGCATCACCAAGTCCAACCTAGAACCCTACTCTACAAGATTCACCTTAAATCATAGCCCTGAGCCCCTCAGCATCACCAAGCCCAACATAGAACTCTACTCTACAAGATTCACCTCAAAACACCTCCCCAAGCACCACATCCAAACCACCCTTAAACACATCCAGGCTGGGTGACTCCACCACCTCCCTGGGCAGCTCATTCCAGTTCCCTGACCACTCTCTGCAGGAAAAACTTTTTCCTAATGTCCAATCTAAACCTCCCCAGCCTCAGCTTGAGGCCATTCCCCCTACATCCTCTCAGGTGCTGAGCAATCCTATGCACCACACCAGCACATCAGGTCTGGCGAGCTGAGCCAGCTGAGTTAGGTGAGAGCTGCTGACTTGGGGCGCATCCACGGAGTGATTTTGGCTTCTTACCATGGCAACGTTGTTGCAGCAGCAAAATTCCTGTGTTCATCCTTTGTGTGACTGCTTTGGCTGCAGAAGGCAGCACCCTTGTGTCAAACAACCCAAACGACATCCTGCCCTGCTGTGCTAACACTAACTGGCATCTGTCCAGCCATTCCCCGAAGAGAAGAGCAAGGAGAGCCTGAAAGAAATGGGTCATGTTTAATTAACCAGTGACAAATGAGGCTGCTCCGTGCCTTGCCTACATTGGGGCCACAAAGTTTCATCTTATAGGCCACAGAAGGAGTTAGGCATCCTTGGAAATAAGGAGCCAGGCCCTAAAAATGCAATCATGGAATTGTTTCAAGTGGAAAAGACTTCTAAGGTCATCGAGTCCAACCATCAACCCAACACCACCATGGTCATTAAATCATGTCCCAAAGTGCCGTGGCCAAACGCCTCTTAAACACCTTCAGGGAAGGTGACTCCACCAGAGAATCACAGAGTCACAGAGTGTCAGGGGCTGGAAGCCCAGTTCTGGGCTCCTCCATTCAAGAGAGATGTTGAGCAAGCTGAGGGATTACCAGTCAAGCCTCTTCTTCTTTGGCCAGTGTGTTCCAAGAGGACTCTGTCCTTTCTGCCTTCCATCTTGATCCCTGTGTTCCCAAGTGCAGTTACAGAATCAGGCTTCTGAACCCATTTCCCATCTGCGGTTGAGTCCAGTCTGGGACTCCCCCAGTGACTGTTTCCAGCACCAGTGGTGCCAGTGATGCTGTCATTGCCATCAGGGCTCAGATTGGCTCTTAGTTTGTGTCTCTTTTTCATGAGAGGTGCTGGA
>WAAF01016638.1:0-28102 GCA_013400475.1 Tricholaema leucomelas | reverse complement strand
GTCTCATTGGCCACCAATAACCAATCGGGCTTGCAGTCAGCCAACCTTGCCATAATAGGCAAGGAGCCACAGGCCTGGACATTCCAAATATGGGGCTCATATGGGCCTAGCACCCAGCAAGCGTGAGCTGAGCATTTGGGGGCTTACACAACCTAAAGCCTGGGCAGGCCAGACTCCACGTGGCACCAGGCCCTTTGTGCCCCTCTGTGCTGGCCATGTGCTCACCCCTGACTATGAGCAGGAAAAAACATGTCCAGGCAGGGCAAGGCATATACAGGTCTGTTTTCAGGCCTATGGGCCCTCCACAACACAACTGCAAGTCTAATCAGAAGTAGTCTGATCACTTTGAACTTCTGCCCTTTCTCATTCTTCTCCTCCCACTCACAGTATTTCATTTCTGATCATCACGCAACAGAGGGGGAAAAGATAACCAACCAACCAACCAAAAAAACCCCAACCAACTGAAGAATTCACTTGAGGAGAACTTTTGTTTACTTGAATACTTGAATAGGATGTGTTTTATTAACATACGATATACTCAGCATTCAGTGCTAATAGGGGGTCACAACCATATAACAACACAATTGCATCCCCAGAATGATTATATCACAGAATTCCAATAAAACTTGTTTGAAACAAGCTGAAGACACAGCCTCAAGCTGTGCCAGGGGAAATTTAGGCTCGAGGTGAGGAGAAAGTTCTTCACTGAGAGAGTCATTGGCTACTGGAATGGGCTGCCCAGGGAGGTGGTGGAGTCGCCGTCCCTGGAGCTGTTCAAGGCAGGATTGGACATGGCACTTGGTTCCATGGTCTAGCCTTGAGCTCTGTGGTAATGGGTTGGACTTGATGACCTATGAGGTCTCTTCCAACCTTGGTAATACTGTGATACTGTGAAAATACTAAGTTAAAAATATCATAGTCAGGTAGAGTATACTGTTGACGATGCCAGAAGCATCTAGTATAAAGCGGCTCTTCAAAATACAATTTCAGGCCAAACAAGCTGGAAAATCGAAATAAATAAGACACAAAGACATAATGAATAGCAAATATACATTTTTGAAATATATTATTAAAATCTGGGAATGAAAGAAGAACCAAGAATATAACCAGTGGGGCGTGGAAAAGATAGTCTGTTTCTTTTCAGTGCTGCCATGTCATTAGACTAGAATAGATATAAACTGAAACACAGGGTGGTCACTCTGAACACCAGGAAGTATTTTTTTTTTACTGTGAGGTTCATGGAGTACTGACACAGGTTGCCAAGTGAGGTTGTGGACTCCTCATCCTTGGAGAGGTTCAAAAATTGTAAGGACAGTCCTGGGGAGCCTGCTGTAGGCAGCCCTGCTTGAGCAACAAGCTGCACAAAGTAACCCTTAAAGGTACCTTCCAGGCTTCACCATTCCATGTTTCTGAGATTCTGAGATCCTGAAACTATTGTAAGATTTCTGTTGTTCTTTCTTTGCTTATATTCGCTCTCTCAGGTTTGTGAGCAAAAATTCTTCTTAAAAAAATAGAATAGAATAGAATCAAGTAGGTCGGAAAAGATCTCCAAGATCATCCAGTCCAACCTAGCACCCAGCCCTATCCAGTCAACTAGATCATGGCACTAAGTGCCTCATCCAGTTGTCCTGGAGGTCCCGTGTACCCCAGAAATTTCCTCTCCCTCTGTGGTTTGAATGGGAGAGGAAAAAGGCGCGAACAGAGCTGTTTCTCCCTCCCTGCCCTGCAGGCGTGAAGGGGGGAGCAGGGGGGACCCTTACGGCACGAGGAGTGCCCTGTGTCGGGCCCGTGCTGCACTCGGCTGAGGATTGGCTGTGAGCTTTTCGTGCCTAGGCAGTGGTAACTGCTCTTTGTCTAGGAAAGGGTATAAATATCGAGGGGTTCCCGCCTTGGGGTGTTCCCGCCTTGGGGTGCTCCTGCCGTGGAGTTCGCCCCTGCTTTGGATCGCGTTCCCGCCTTGGGGTGCTCCTGCCGTGGAGTTCGCCCCTGCTTTGGATCGCGTTCCCGCCTTGGGGTGCTCCTGCCGTGGAGTTCGCCCCTGCTTTGGATCGCGTTCCCGCCTTGGGGTGCTCCTGCCGTGGAGTTCGCCCCTGCTTTGGATCGCGTTCCCGCCTTGGGGTGCTCCTGCCGTGGAGTTCGCCCCTGCTTTGGATCGCGTTCCCGCCTTGGGGTGCTCCTGCCGTGGAGTTCGCCCCTGCTTTGGATCGCGTTCCCGCCTTGGGGTGCTCCTGCCGTGGAGTTCGCCCCTGCTTTGGATCGCGTTCCCGCCTTGGGGTGCTCCTGCCGTGGAGTTCGTCCCCGCTTTGGATCGCGTTCCCGCCTTGGTGTGCCTGCTTGGAGTTCTTCTCCCCCCACCTGGATAACTTCTACACGGAGCCTTTGACACTCCGAAGACAAGCCCTGAAGGACTTCACTTTAAGCGTCCTTATTGTGTGGCTTATCGCTTCTTAACGACCCTGAAGGTTGCTGAAAAGACCACGGGACAGACCTTTGAATCGCCCTTCTTTTCAAGCCAGCTGTCGTGAGTAGCCTAGGCTCAGCCTATTTTGATAGTGGGGAACGCTATATATATTTATTAGCACAAATCCTTTTCCAATTACTGACTTAAAATTAGTCAAGTTTACCTGTGGCATCCTATTGTGTAGATATTCTCAAACAACCAAAAAGAACCTGCTAATTAAATATAAATTATCTTCTGTATATAGTTTTGGGGGTGGGTTTTTGGGAAATAAAATAACTCTATTTTTATAAATTCCTGACTCGGCCAAATTAATTCCTGCCTCCATAACACCAGTCTTTTCCTGAACACCTCCAGGGACTGTGACTCCACCTGGGCAGCCCATTCCAATGCCAATCACTCTCTCTGGCAAGAACTTCCTCCTAACATCCAGCCTATACCTCCCCTGGCACAACTTGAGAGTCTGTCCCCTTGTTCTGTTGCTGGTTGTCTGAGAGAAGAGACCAACCCCTACCTGGCTACAACCTCCCTTCAGGTAGCTGTAGACAGCAATGAGGTCTGCCCTGAGCCTCCTCTTCTCCAGGCTAAACAACCCCAGCTCCCTCAGCCTCTCCTCACAGGGTTTGTGTTCCAGGCCCTTCACCAGCCTTGTTGCCCTTCTCTGGACACGGTTCAGCACCTCAACATCTCTCTTGAATGTGACTTAGTTTAGGATAAATGCTGTACTATGCATTGGCATGAGGGACATTACTTAGCTCTGTAGAATGGACAGCAATAGTTTTCATGTACCATACTATATTACTATAATAGCTGAGATATTAAGATGATGTTAATATGTGATATTGCAGCATTTGTTTTGTCTCACTAAAATACTAAATTTCTGTTAATTTTGTCTATTTTCCAAAAAATTTTATTTTGAGTAAAATAAAATACTCAGATTCTCACAGGCCATTGTGGGAACATAGACCATATTGATGAATGTGTTTCATCTATCTGTCTTCATACGCAGTATGGTCCTACAAAGATCCTAATTTTCAATGTACCTATTTATTAATCTAAGCCAAATTCTTCCTTGTTCTCCCATTTTTCAATACATAGAACAGTTCAATACAAAGAAGAGTTAGTTTAGTAATGCAAAATACCTTCTGCACACATAATGTTTTCTTTTGGCTCTGTCACGATGCATCTGGAGATGCAGAATACTCTTGGAATGTCAACAAGCAGTTGGGCACACGGGTAAACTATAAGAAAAGTTATTTCTTGCCTGTTGTCCTCTTTCTTTCACTTCTTCACCTCTGTTATTCCCAGAGATCTCTGACTCAGCCTATCAATTTCCACATTTTTCCTTGTTTATTTTAAAAATAAATCACTGGTTCAGTTCCCTCCTCTAGTAAAAGAAAAAAGGGGGAAAAAAAAAAGGAAAAAACAATTGAAATGAAATTTCCTTCTTCTTGATCTCATCTTCTAGTCAGGATCCTTTAGTGGGTGACTTTGCTGTTTCCTAAAACTGATTATGATGTTCCTCTACTTTGACAACCTTCTTTCTGCTCAGTTTCTTCGTGTTTTCAATCTCAGGATTTCTCTGACCTGACTCCCACTGAAAGTTGATATGACAAAGGATAAGGAGAATAAGAGTGCTAGACTATTTTCTTACCACTGTGGGCCCTGTTGTCCCCTGAGCTCACGAAGTCTTATCAACACGAGGGTCAGACGTTCACTAAGTTCTGTACAGGAAGTCTTGGGGAGCCACAGCCACAATTTTGATAATGCAAATATTAAGGCAATTTTTTCCATGTTTACTTTAGTTTTTGCCGTAATGATTAGGATTTCTTTTAAGAGAGACATTTCAGTAAAAAAATATTTGAGAATGTCTTCTCTAGAAATGGAATCAGTAATAAGCTTAAAAAAAAAGTGAAGAGAAAGAGCAAAAGGTATCAAAGATCAGGTGCAACAAGCAAGTGGTTATACCTCACCAGCTTTCACGTTTGGTTTTGTTGATTTGGGTTTGAGTTGTTTTTTATGTCTTATTGGTTTTTTTTTTCCAGATTCTTTAATTTAAGTTTTGCTATTGTCAAAGCAGCATTTTGCTTTTCTGATTTTTTTCCTTTTACAGCTGTAATTGCAGGTTTACTAGTACATTTACCTAGCATGCAGTAGGGCAGCATGAACACAATTTAATCAAGTCTACAACCCAGACAGCAAAAAAAGAGTAAACTTTGTTTGATTTCTGTCTGGCTTAATCTATAGTGGCTGCATTATGTTCTTTTTTATTTCCTTCACTGCTTCTTCTACTGCTAGTACATTATCTATAGCTATGTTTTGTCTGTCTTTTGTTATTATTCTGTTAGCCCAAGAAAAACTCTATACCTTTAACTTCCTCAGTAAATAGCACAAGCTGCTATATGTAATACTCAAGATTCAGACCCAGGCTTTATTTTAAAGCAGTCTGCAGCTACTTAGCCCCAGCTTTCCAAATTATCCACATGTGATTCCTCTGTATCCTCAGCTACTTAGCCTCAGCTTTCCAAATTATCCATATATGATTCCTCTGTATCTTGCAGATCTCCTATGCAACTATTGAATAAATTTCAACACTGATACACTGCTGAGTTTCTGAGATTTTAAATTCATCAATTGTTTTTTTTAAAGAGAAAAAAACATGTCAGTCTCTCTGCCTTTATTAAGTCTGCCCTTTATACAAGATTTCTGAATTATTTTAGGCAGTGTGGCATTTCATGTCTTCTTCCTCCTTTTTTGGTCAAGTATCAAGATGCTTTTTTCTTCTAAACGAAGAAACTCTCAGGATTCTGAATATCTGAAAGTATTGGGTGCCCTGAGCACCCAATATCCAACAAGCTCAAAACATTGTCAGTTATAATTCAGTTTAACTAGGAGAGAAAAGGTTTGTGGGTGTGTGCTGGTTTGGCTTGAGTTTTCTTTCAAATGGGAGGAGGAGATCATGGTGATGTTTTGGTGGGGGGGGGTGTGAAGCGCACACCTTCATAGGCTAAGGAACTGACTGCAGAATGAAAGCCAGTTTGTGCTGAGTAAACCTAGCATAAAAGGCTCTGGCCAAGTAACCTGTGACTGCCTCATGCATGAGTTCTGCAAATTGCTGATCTGTAAATTGCTACATTTTAAAGAGTCACAGACACCGAACTAAAATAAGCCACGTGACAGCTAGGCCAGGATAAAATCTCCTCTTTTGTTATACCAAAAGGGTATACAAATCCTGCAAAAGCCCTGTAAAGGCATGTGTGTCCACATTTTTGGAGGAACTCTCCACAGGTAAGCCAAAATGCTTTGAAAATTGGAGGGTTAGGGTTAAGAAGATTGTCTTTAAATATTTTGGGTATATTTCAGTCTAGTGTTTTTCTTACAAATTGCAGGGCATAAAATTTCATTTGGGGGGGTGGAAATTAGCTTTCATGTTTTACATTACTTTGACTCTAGATTTTGGAACTTAGGGAGCATCAGCATTCTCTCTCTCTCTCTATATATATATATATATCTGAACTGCAAGTTCCAGATCTTAAAGTACAAGCAAGCAACAGAAAGGCACAGCATGGACCGCACTGCCTAAAGATATAAGTACACCTGTCTAATACTATTAACATTAATGTAATAGTCCCTAAACAGTCAGAAAAGACCTTCTTCAATGGCTCCAAAAATAGATCCCAGCAGTCTCAGGATTCACTTTGCTTGCAGGTTTCACATACTATGTTTATTAATCAAATTAATTTCTAGTAGCAGTGCACTATTTTTATGAGCATACTGTGATAAGCTACTCAGAATATTTTCAGTAAAATATTTTTGTTAAAAATAGTGTTTTATTCAAGCCATCGTTTTATTTATATTTCATTAGACCTTTTTTTGACAGAATTTCTGCAAGTGACTCTTTGCAAGCTTCATGTAAGGGAGTCTATTTTAAGATTTTAAAATCTAAGAAAAAAAGGTTGTATTTTTAACAATCTTCAAGATGTAGCATGAGGGTTGGGGACTGCCTTGCATGAAGATAACTAAAATATTGGCATTAATCATAACATGGTTAAGGTTGGAAGGGACCTCATCATCTAGTTCCAACCCCATGCCATAGGCAGAGACACCTCCCATGAGAACAGGTTGCTCAAGACTTCATCTAACCTAGTCTTGAACACCTCCAAGAAGAGCGCATTCACAAAATAGGACAGACTCAACCAATTTGGAAGAGACCTCTAGGATCATCCAGTCCAACCTAGCACCCAGCCCTATCCAGTCAACTAGACCATGGCACTAAGTGCCTCATCCAGTCTTTTCCTGAACACCTCCAGGGAAGGTGACTCCACCACCTCCTCAGGCAGCCCATTCCAATGCAAATCACTCTCTCTGTGAAGAACTTCCTCCTAACATCCAGCCTATACCTCCCCTGGCACAACTTGAGAGTCTGTCCCCTTGTTCTGTTGCTGGTTGTCTGAGAGAAGAGACCAACCCCCACCTGGCTACAACTTCTCTTCAGGTAGTTGTAGACAGCAATGAGGTCAGTCCTGAGCCTCCCCTTCTCCAGGCTAAACACCCCCAGCTCCCTCAGCCTCTCCTCATAGGGTTTGTGTTCCAGGCACTTCATCAGCCTTGTTGCCCTTCTCTGAACACATTCCAGCACCTCAACATCTCTCTTGAGTTGAGGAGCCCAGAACTGGACACAGCACTCAAGGTGTGGCCTAACCAGTGTTGAGTACAAGGGAAGAATAACCTCCCTCCTCCTACTGACCACACTGTTCCTGATCCAGGCCAGGATGCCATTGGCTCTCCTGGCCACCTGGGCACACTGCTGGCTCATCTTCAGCCTACTACCCACCAGTACTGCCACGTCCCTTTCCTCCTGGCTGCTCTCCAGACACTCTGTCCCCAGACTGTAGCGCTGCTTGGCCAACTTGTTCCAGTGTTTCTCTGCATGTAAGATTTTGAATTTGCTGTTTTGTCTACTATAGACATGATGAGAACTTAACATGACTGTAGAAAAGTCCATGCCCCTTCTTTCTCTGAGAATGTGTTGTGAGAACAGTGACTTGTTCCGAAAATTCTGAGTGCAACTAAAAATTCTCCTAGTCCTCTTGTGGTTAGTGAAAGTGGAAATTACATTAAAATAGTCACAAAAATAGAGGAATTGGTTGGATTTCTATTTCCTATACTGATGATTACATAAAAATACTAAAGAATGCAATTAGATTAGTAACAAAGATCACTTTCTTTTTGCACTATTTCCCTTCCTCCTGAACTTCAGATATATTTGGATTAAACGACCTGTTAAATTGTGCATGAAAGCTGCTTCAGAAAGCAGGATTGATTAATCTGATTGTATAGGTACTCTGCTGGGCAGAGAGCAATAAATTCCCCAGGAAAATCTGGAACAGGAAATCAGACATAACGATGTCTCCTGACTATAATATCTAAGCCATATTTTAAAGGAATCTCTCAAATAAACAGTGTTAATAAGACACGACAAATAAGTTTTTATGGGATTATTTTCAGAGCATGAGGCCTTAAAAGTTGTCAAACCCTTAAAAATGTAGAAATAAATATACTCCTTCATTATTCTTTGCCTCAGTCTTCAATGGCAAGGGCTCCAACCACAATGTCTAGTCCCAGAGGGCAAAAGCAAGGACTGGGAGAAAGAAGATCTGCCCACTATAAATGAAGATCATCTTCATGAGCACCTAAGGAATCTGAATGTGCACAAGTCCATGGGGCATGATGAGATCCACCCACAAATCCTGAGGGAACTGGCAGAGAGAAGGGGCAGGGACAACCTCCACTCCTTATTAAATAGAGAGGGTAATATAGTGACAAAGGATGAGGAAAAGGCAGAGGTGCTTAACATCTTCTTTACTTCAGTCTTCAATAGTGGGACAGGTTGTCTCCAGGGCAACTGGACTCCTGAAGTGGCAGATGGAGTCAGGGACCAGTTTAGTCCCCCTGTAATCCATGAGGAAGAAGTAAGGGATCTGCTGAGACACTTGGACCCTCACAAGTCCGTGAGACTGGATGGGATCCATCCTAGGATGTTGAGAGAGCTGGCAGATGAGCTGGCCAAGCCACTCTCCATCATTTACCAACAGTCCTGGCTCACTGCATATGTCCCCAAAGACTGGAAACTGCCAATGTGATACCCATCCACAAGAAGGCTTAAAAGGAGGAACCGGAAGAGTACAGACCTGTCAGCCTGACCACAGTGCCAGGCAAGGTCATGGAAAAGGTCATCTTGAGTGCCATCACAAAGCACCTACAGGATGGCCAAGGGATCAGGCCCAGCCAGCATGGGTTTAGGAAGGGCAGGTCCTGCCTGACCAACCTGATCTCCTTTTATGATCAGGTTACCTGCCTGGTGAATGTAGGGCAGGCTGTGGATGTACTCTACCTGGACTTCAGCAAAGCCTTTGACACTGTCTGCCATGAGGCACTGGGTGAGGCACTTAGTGCCATGTTCTACTTGCCTGGATAGTTCTGGGTGATAGGTTGGACTGGATGATCTTGGAAGTGTCTTCCAACCTGGGTGATTCTGTGATTCTATGATTCTATGAAGTTGTTAAACCACTGTCCACCATATTTGAAAGGTCATGGCAGATTGGTGAAGTTCCTGCTGACTGGAAAAGGCAAACATAATGCCCATCTTCAAGAGGGAAAAAAAGGATAACCCCAGGAACTACAGACCAGTCAGTCTCACCTCTGTTTCTAGCAAGATCATGGAGCAGATCCTCCTAAAGGCTCCCCCAAGGCAAATGGAAAACAAAGCAGAGGCGATTGGTGGTAACCAGCAACGGCTTCACCAAGGGCAAATCCTGCCTGACAAATTTAGTGCCTTTCTATGATGAAGTCACAGCAACAGTGGACAAGGGAAGGGCAACTGACAGCATTTACCTGGACCTGAGTAAGGTGTTTGATTCTGTTCCACATGACGTCTTGGTCACCAAATTGGAAAAACATGGACTTGATGGGTGGAGCACTACTGGATAAGGAATTGGCTGGATGGTCACACACAAAGAACAGTGTCCACCTGGAGACCAGTGACAAGTGGCATCCCGCAGGGGTCAATCTGAGGAGTAGTGCTGTTTAACATCTTTGTCAGTGATATGGACAGAGGAATTGATTTTGAAGATGACAGCAAGCTGTGTGGCACAGTCAACTTGATAAAGGGCAGGGATGGCATCCAAAGGGACCTGGATGGTCTGGAGAGGTGGGCCCAGGCTGACATCATGAAATTCAGCAAAGCCAAGTGTAAGGTCCTGCACCCGGGTTGGCGCAATCGCAAGCACAGATACAGTCTGGGTGGCAAATGTCTGAGAGCAACCCTGAGGAAAAGGACCTGGGGGTCTGGGTGGATGAAAAGCTCAACATGAGCCTGCAGTGTGCACGTGTAGCCCAGATAGCAACTGTGCCCTGGGCTGCATCAAGAGAAGTGTGGCCAGCAGGGCAAGGGAGGGGATTCTCCCCCTTTGCCCTGCTCTCATCAGACCCCACCTGCAGTACTGTGTGCAGATCTGGAGCCTCCAACACAAGAAGGACATGGAACTGTTAGAGTGAGTCCAGAGGAGGGCCACAAAGATGATTAGAGGACTGCACCATCTCTGCTATAAGGACAGGCTATGAGAGTTGGGACTCTTCAGCCTGGAGAAGAGAAGGCTTCAAGGACACCTCATAGTTGCCTTCCAATATCTGAAGGGAACCAACAGGAAGGCAGGAGAGGGACTATTTACAAGGTCTTGTAATGACAGGACAAGAGGTAACGGGTTTAAACTTGAAGATGGGAGATTTAAGCTAGATGTGAGGAAGAAGTTCTTTACAGTGAGGGTGGTGAGACACTGGCATAGGTTGCCCAGGGAAGCTGTAGATGCTCTCTCCCTGAAGGTGCTCAAGGCCAGGTTTGATGAGGCCTGTTCTAGTGAGATGATGAACCTGTTCTAGTTGTACCTGCCTATGGTGGGGGGGGTGGTGTTGGAAATGTGTGATCATTGAGGTTCCTTCCAACCCAAGCCATTCTATGATTCTATGATTATTTTTAGGCACTTATAAGATTATTAAGCAACAAAATATATGTGCCATGTTACGTGCTCAAATTGTGCCAGGTATCGTATCAGGAAGTTGCAGAGTATTTTTCTGCACAATAATTGGGCCAGTCACATGCAATTATTTCAAATGAATTGACAGAATGTAAATTCATTAGAAAAAAATTCACTCCAGACTATTAATTCCTTGAATTTATGCAGTGTGAGAAATTAATCATGTAACTTTCACATCCAGTCATGCTCTGTCAGATTTTCTCCTGTGAGGAAAGTTGCAATGCAATTGGAATTAGGTGCCTGTTTCAAAATGCCTGTGGATATCTGCCCCTGTTAAAAAAATGAATTCAGTCATATGTGCTTTCCATAAATATATTACTGATTTGGTATACTGATATACTGACAGAAACATATATAAAAATAGCAGCTCAAATGAACATTGCAGATCATCTGGAAGAGAGCGTTGATTTTAGAATGATTTGGCATTAATTTTTCAGCATCTATTCTGTCCTGATCTACTCAGCAAACACAAAAAAAAGTGATTTTCAAGTAAGGTTCAGGTTTTCAGTATTAATTGCTTGCTGCAAATTGCTTATGATTATTTACAGAAGTTATTCAACAAGCAGTCTTAAATCTTGGAATACTTGCACTATTCTCTAAGCCAGCAGATTATTTCAGTGATTGGGAGTATGTCTTATCATAAGTCCTCAAATTTATGTCCTGTCATAAGTTCTCAAATAATCTTCTCTGGATATTGATAAAGCTATATTTAATGAAGTAAATGAAAATCTATTTTATTAACTGGCTGCTTGTCAAGGTCCAGAGAACAGAGATTAAAATTATCTCTGTTCAGAGGAGTAAGATCTGTTCTTATGGATTTCCATGTTGTGAAATTAAGGTGCAAACGACACCATATATCACCACGAAACTATTTATTAAAGGATAAAGTTGGACAAAACAGAGGGATAGAGAGAGAAGGGAGAGAGAGAGAAGGGAGAGAGAGAGAGAAAGAGAACAACGAAGGAGAAGCAGGGAAGGAAAAGAGCTGGGGTCATATCGCCCTCAGTTGCAGATGGGAGGGGAGAGAAACAAGTGCATGGCCCAGGGATGATCTTCTGTGGAGTTCCTCAGGGGTTCTTCTGGTGATGGTGCAGCTCTGTAGTCTGGTGGAGATCCACCCTTGGTAGTCTGGTAGAAGAGCACCCTTGGTGCACACTTTGGCAGGCATTCCTCCTGCCTTTTATACAGTTTTTTAGCCCGGTCCCCAGGTGCAGCTCCCCAGCAAATCTTCCTGTGTATTCTCATGCATTCGCAGGCATTCAGCAGCAGTGCCAGGGGAGGGCCTCTGCCTCATCCCTGGCTGTACCTGTCCATAACCTGAACACACATAAGCCTTTTCTCTTCAGGGTAGCTGGGATAGGCATCCTGGGCATTCCAGCCAGGCTGAGGTCCAGGAGTTTCCAAGGCATTGTCTTTTGATTTGTGTCCTTGAGCTTTCAGCCAAGCACCTAGTCTGAGTCCCCTAACAAAGGCAATCTTTATCTTTGTTGATGAACAAGAGAGAGCATTTAGACTCTCACACTGCTCTATGTGTCTTTTTATTTTCCCCCTTTTTGTCACTGATCCCAAATATCATATCATTGGGCCCAAATATCACAGTATCACAGTATCACAGTATCACAGTATCACCAAGGGTGGAAGAGACCTCATAGATCACCAAGTCCAACCCTTTACTACAGAGCTCAAGGCTAGACCATGGCACCAAGTGCCACGTCCAATCCTGCCTTGAACAGCTCCAGGGATGGCGACTCCACCACCTCCCTGGGCAGCCCATTCCAGTAGCCAATGACTCTCTCAGTGAAGAACTTTCTCCTCACCTCAAGCCTAAACTTCCCCCGGTGAAGCCTGAGGCTGTCCTCTCGTTCTGGCGCTGGCCACCTGAGAGAAGAGAGCAACCTCCTCCTGGCCACAACCACCCCTCAGGTAGTTGTAGACAGCAGTAAGGTCACCCCTGAGCCTCCTCTTCTCCAGGCTAAACAATCCCAGCTCCCTCAGCCTTATCATAGGGCAGCTCCTGTTTTGTGTGAACAGAAGGCAAAGCTGCTTGGAACTGAAAAGAGGAGTGTACAAAACAGAGGTGGTTTATCTTCACCTGCACAGAGAGAGAGCCAGAGCAATATATCAGTTCTGTTTTTTTCTGCCATTGTAAGAACAATTCCTCAGCTTGGGACAAAACTTGTGTCTGCTTTGGTGAATGGAAGGCTGTTTTGTTTCAGATTTTTACTGACTTCTACACAAAAAAATTAATCTAGAGTTCACTGTCCCTGTAGGCTTGGATAATATTTGGTTTTGCTCCTCTTCACACATTTTCACCTAATTTGCACAAGCTTTCCTCAGTTCCTGAGACAAGCCTTGCCTGTGGCACCAAACCACTGATAAACTGCTTCTACATATCAAAAGGGCCTTCCCAGAGGCTTGAGGCTGTTGTTCTGCGAAGCACCATGGAATGCTGATAAAAGAGGTCACTGAAGTTGAACTGTGAAATCAGGAGCACTATTGTGCAGCTCTTGATTAATTTATTTAGTTTGAGATGACACAATGTGACTGTGTGTTAGTTTGAAGCTAGCTAGAATGTTTTGGTGAGAAGAATTAGATTACAGGCTGTGGAAGGAAAGCAATGGTGATGTGTACTTCCCTCATAGGCTTGCTGAGATGTGTAAAAACAAAAAGCAGAGCATAGATAACCCACTCAGCACTTCTGTTGCTGGGAGCTCCGAGCTGCATCTTTCTAACCTCACTCTCCATTTTTCTTTCCTAATCCACTTTGCTTCCTAACCCCCTGGCCGAACTTCCATTCTTCCTTGGGATTGGGGTAAGGTTGAAAGGGGTAAGGGAAAGGTGAAGGGGTGGTTGGAAGCCCCTCCTGGGGACTCAGGTTTCTGGGAGGGGAGTTGTGTTTCTGTATTACCTTTTTACCTTGTATATTTCTGTATATAACTGTATATACTGTAAATATCTGCTTGTGTATTGTTCTAGCTGTAAATACAAGCTTCATTCAATTTCCAGAGCCGTCTGAGTCTAGTCTGGGTGATTTCTAAAGTGTGGGGGAGTGGGTAACACTCAAATCATCACAGGCTGCCATTGCCAAATTAAAAAAAAAATTACTGATAATCGCCATTTCATTAATAACAGGGATATTATTTTATTTTATTTCAAATGTTAACGTTGAATGCAACAGTCTTCATGAAATGTTGTCATGTGTTATTTAGATTAGCTGAAATCCTGAATACAAATATTGACACTTCATAGTGAACTTCTAATTCAGAGTTTTTGGTTGAACTCTTCTTTATGTTTTGAGCATTTGTTCAAATACTAGAAGCTCAGCTCAAGGTAAGTTACTTTTCTGTGGTTGTTTCCAGGTCTTCTAGAAAGCATCTATTATACTTGCTGAATTCATCTATAGGTAAATTACCCTAAGTGTCCTCTCTTTTTCTCCTCATCTTGTTCCCCATGATACTTTGAGAATTTGTCTGCTTCAGCTCTCATTCCAACTTCCCTTCCTCGATGTGCCATGACAAATATAATTGAAATCTGGTCTGAAATATCAAATAAAATTTTGACTGGACACACACTTTTAATTTCTTGTTAAAGACATTCCATTAAATTCACGGTCAGGAAAAGAATTCTTGTACTCCAAGACCTTACATCCATTCTACGGTGTCTGAAGAATCGCATCCTTTTAGCACTGTGTTTTGCACAAAGTAAGGCAGTGGAAAATGGTCAAACACCTACCTACCTTGAGTTGTGATAACACGGATTTTCTTCAGCCCTTTGTTTTTTCAACTTACTTGATTTTCATTGTGATTTAAAAGGTCTTATGTCAACAGATTTGATTATGGGAGTTCCATTTCTCATTTACTTCTAGACTCTGCTCAGAATCCATTTCTAGCAAAACCTGCAGCTCTCTGCATGGTGATATATTAAGAAATAAAATAAAGGAGCATTTCTCATGTAAAATTTAGAAAACCGTAGTTGGTTAAAACAAACCTCAGAAGTGTAATAAATTGTATTTTGATAAAAGGAAAACGTATGCCAGTCCAAAAAAAATTCTCTATTGCTCAACATGTGACTAAAAAGATAATGGTTAAGTCTAGCCTGGGAAGAAACAATGGTATGGAATTCAGAAAAGAATAAATTGTAGACTTAAAGCTCTTTATTGTTCCTTTCTTGTAAGAAAGCAAATGTAGTGCCTAAAACCTCTTTTTGATCTTTATTGTTAGAAAGTAATTAAATTTACAATATGTATTCATTACTGTTCATGTGCTTGCAAGTACTAAACAAAAATCTCAGTGCTTCAAAGTGAAGTAATTTTCAACAAGTTTTCAGTAATAACAGTGAAGAAATAAATGCCAAAATAATGAATTCTTGCCAATATAACTCTCACAGAAGCCAGTTAATTCTGCTTCTTTAGGGCAGCCTTTATCTTGCTTGCATATTGTTATACTGTGTGAGTCCTCCATGGTGCTCTTTTTAGCTCTTAGTTTTCCCTGAGGGAAGATTAAGTTGGTGTAACAGAAGTTGTGTGGTGGATATATGACAATATCTTGTGTAGCTTCGTTTGCATTGAATACGTTTCACAGAAAAATGTGACATCATAGTACATGTCTTGCTTTTTTTTTTTTTTTTTTTCTGCTCTAGGTGAAATTGTGCAAGATAAAACAAGAAAGAGAATGTACCTAGAATGAATTTACATCAGTCACATAAAAGAAAGGTGAGGTTCCTTACTAGTTGAATCTGCCATTTACACCATCATGGTAGATTGATTTGATTCAATGGCTGCCACCCGTACAAATAAAAAAGGTAGTGTTCATGATGTCAGGAAGCTAACTTATTATACATATCAAGCTATTTTTGTGTCTATTTTTAAAATTCTTATATGTATAAGAAAAGTTGTTAGAACAGAGATGTCTCAGGCCGTAAGCCTGAGTGTGAAAATCTAGGACAGTTTGACAGCAAATTACAAAAGTACAATAATTACTGGTGGTAGGTACTGAACAAGGGGAAAATTTATTTTACATCCATCAGTATTGCATACACCTTGAGCAATGGCAAGACTTCAAGAGCCACAGTCAGATGAAGGAAAACAATGGTGAAGAGATGCTGTGTTCAATGAGTGTTATCCACAGAGTTGTGGATAATATGGAAACTTAACTGCCCCCGCCAGTGAGTACCTAACTTAATCCAAGGTAAATCATAGAGTCACAGAAGCAACCAGATTGGAAGAGACCTGCAAGATCATCCAGTTCAACTATCACCCAGCCCTGTCCAATCAACTAGACCATGGCACTAAGTGCCTCATCCAGTCTTTTCCTGAACACCTCCAGGAACAGTGACTACACCACCTCCCTGGACAGCCCATTCCAATGTCAATCACTCTCTCTGTCAAGAACTTCCTCCTAACATCCAGCCTATACCTCCCCTGGCACAACTTGAGACTGTGTCCCCTTGTTCTGTTGCTGGTTGTCTGAGAGAAGAGACCAACCCCCACCTGGCTACAACCTCCCTCAGGTAGTTGTAGACAGCAATGAGGTCTGCCCTGAGCCTCCTCTTCTCCAGGCTAAACACCCCCAGCTCCCTCAGCCTCTCCTCACAGGGCTGTGTTCCAGGCCTTTCACCAGCCTTGTTGCCCATCTCTGGACATGTTCCATTATCTCAACATCTCTTGAATAGATGCTGCAAGAGGAAAGACCTGGCCTGGAGAGCTGACAGGCCATATAATCAATAGAAAAGTATGTGGCACAGAGAGAAAGTGAGAAAATGATGCCAAGATCCTCTACTAGGCAAGATTAATGTACACAGTCCTTCTGCTTTTTTTTCACTCATCTGACTGCTGATTTTGTTACATCTTCCTTTGCATTTTGCGCAATACGTATTCTTGCAGAACTTCCATTGAAGATCTGATAATGCTGTTTAAATGTCAAAATACCCTGTGTTTCTCAAATAAAAAATTGAATTAAAAGCTAACAATAACAACTGATGTGTCAAGTACAGAAGCAGTTGAATTATGTCAATCATAGAATCATAGAATCATAGAATGGTTTAGGTTGGAAGGGACCTCAAGGATCATCCAGCTCCAACCCCCCGCCATAGGCAGGGACACCTCCCACTAGAGCAGGTTGCTCAAGGCCTCATCCAGCCTGGCCTTAAACGCCTCCAGGGAGGAAGCATCCACAACCTCCCTGGGCAACCCGTTCCAGTGCCTTACCACCCTCACTGTAAAGAACTTCCTCCTAACATCCAGTCGGAATCTTCCCTCTGCCAGCTTAAACCCATTCCCCCTCGTCCTAACATTACTAGACCATGTAAAGAGTCCCTCCCCAGCCTTCCTGTAGGCTGCCTTCAGATACTGGAAAGCCACTCTAAGGTCTCCTCGAAGCCTTCTCTTCTCCAGGCTGAAGAGCCCCAACTCTCTCAGCCTGTCCTCATAGCAGAGGTGCTCCAGCCCTCTGATCATCTTCGTGGCTCTCCTTTGGACCCGCTCCAGCAGTTCCATGTCCTTCTTGTATTGGGGGCTCCAGAACTGCACACAGTACTCCAGGTGGGGTCTGACGAGAGCAGAGTAAAGGGGGAGAATCACCTCCCTTGCCCTGCTGGCCACACTTCTCTTGATGCAGCCCAGCACTCGGTTGGCTGTCTGGGCTGCATGTGCACACTGCCGGCTCATGTTGAGCTTCTCGTCGACCCAGACCCCCAGGTCCTTCTCCTCAGGGCTGCTCTCAGCCATTCATCACCCAGCCTGTATCTGTGCCTGGGATTGCACCGACCCAGGTGCAGGACCTTACACTTGGCCTTGTTAAACGTCATGAGGTTGGCCTGGGCCCACCTCTCCAGCCTGTCCAGGTCCCTCTGGATGGCATCCCTGCCCTCCAGCAAGTCAGCTGCGCCACACAGCTTGGTGTCATCTGCAAACTTGCTGAGGGTGCACTCAATTCCTCTGTCCATATCACTGACAAAGATGTTAAAGAGCACTGGTCCCAGCACTGACCCCTGAGGAACACCACTTGTCACCAGTCGCCAGGTGGACATTGTGCCATTGATCACCACTCTCTGCATGCGACCATCCAGCCAATTCCTTATCCAGTGAGTGCTCCACCTATCCAGTTTGTGCTTTTCCAGTTTGGTGACCCAACGTTTGGTCATCCAACGTTTGTTACAGTGATTTATATTTTTTTTACAAATAGCAACTTATTTTACTGAAATAAATCTACAAACCTCACAAACATGTTTTGACAACTGTAATAAAAAACTGGTAGTGCTATCCAATAGTACCTTGCAAGTGACAAGCATGCTTCTATTACTGGTCTGTTCTCAGAGTCCAGTGTCTGCTCTGCAGGAAACTGGAGGCCACAGTCAAAACTTCCCAGACATGACAGGAAGTCTTCCTAATACTTATAATGAACACTTTATCTAGGAGAAAAATTTTACTTTTCGTAGCTTCAGACTCACATTCATAATCAATGAATATTTAGAAATAACCCAACTATTTGGAAGAAATTTCAGTTTGGTGAATGACATTTAATAAGGCAAATGGTATGAGTTTTGCATCTCTCCTTCACTCCAAGGGATAATGATGAACAGGAAGTATATCTTCAAAAAGGATTTTATGTTTCAGGAGAAATGTTTCATGAAATGGAGGAACAACAACAGAAAGAGAACAGCATTTTTCAGAAGTCTTCTGAAGGAATATTTGCAAAGAAAGGCTGAATTTTAACCAAGTCATCATGCACAACAAGAACAGAAATGTTTCTCTGTAGCCTCACATGTGCCAGCTTTGTTACACCAAGCTGAGTGGGTGCATCAACCCGCTAGAGGGTAGAGAAGCTTTACAGTGAGACCTAGACAGGTGAGAATGACGGACCAAGGTTAATTGTAAGAGGTTCTACAAGGCCAAGTGCCAGTTCCTGCACTTGGGTCATAACAACCCCATAATAACCTACAGAGCTGGGGATGTGTGGTTGGAAAGCTGCAATCTGGAGAGGGACTTGGGGATATTGATTGATTGTTGTCTAAATACGAATCAGCAGTGTGCCCAGATGGCCAAGAAAGCAAATGACATCCTGGCTTCGACTAGTAACATTGTGGCCAGCAGGAATAGAGAGGTGATTGCCCCACTGTACTCAGCACTGATGAGGCCACCTCAAGTATTTTGTTTATTTCTGGGTCCCCAAGAAGGACATGGAAGTTCTGTAGTGTGTTCGGAGACAGGCAATGAAGTTCATGAAGGGCCTAAAGCACATGTCTTGTGAGGACCTGCTGAGGGAGCTGGTGTTGTTCAGTCTTTAGAAACAGAGGCTGAGGGGAGTTGTTTTCACTCCCTAAGACTATCTGAAGGGATGTTGAAGCGAGTACCACGGAAAATGGTTACGAGTTGCACCAGGGGAAGTTCAGACCACATACTAGGAAATATTTCTTCACAGAGGAGGTTATCAAACATTAGAATGTTTGATAACTCCCCCAGGGCAGTGGGGGAGTCACCATTCCTGGAGGTGTTTAAATGGCACGCAGAAATGGTGCTTAGGGACATAGTTTAGTGCTGACTCT
This sequence comes from Tricholaema leucomelas, assembly GCA_013400475.1. Taxonomy (NCBI): domain Eukaryota; kingdom Metazoa; phylum Chordata; class Aves; order Piciformes; family Lybiidae; genus Tricholaema lacrymosa; species Tricholaema leucomelas. The sequence goes on along the minus strand of WAAF01016638.1, from coordinate 9,010 downwards.
CCAGTATTGGCTTGAAGGTTGGACTAGATATCTTGATGGTTTCCTCCAACCAAATACCATAGTATCATAGTATCATCAGGGTTGGAAGAGACCTCATAGATCATCAAGTCCAACCCTTCACCACAGAGCTCAAGGCTAGACCATGGCACCAAGTGCCACGTCCAATCTTGCCTTGAACAGCTCCAGGGATGGCGACTCCACCACCTCCCTGGGCAGCCCATTCCAGTGTCCAATGACTCTCTCAGTGAAGAACTTTCTCCTCACCTCAAGCCTAAACTTCCCCTGGCGCAGCCTGAGGCTGTGTCCTCTCGTTCTGGCGCTGGCCACCTGAGAGAAGAGAGCAACCTCCCCCTGGCCACAACCACCCCTCAGGTAGTTGTAGACAGCAATAAGGTCACCCCTGAGCCTCCTCTTCTCCAGGCTAAACAATCCCAGCTCCCTCAGCCTCTCCTCATAGGGCTTGTGCTCGAGGCCTCTCACCAGCCTCGTCGTCCTTTTCTGCACACGCTCAAGGATTTCAATGTCCCTTCTAAACTGGGGGGCCCAGAACTGAACACAGTACTCAAGGTGTGGTCTAACCAGTGCAGAGTACAAGGGCAGAATATATTCTGTGATGTCTTGCATTTCCAGATTTTTCTGTTCAACTGGCTAATTAAAAGCTGATTTTACATCTGACAGTAACAGTGTTCCTACGAAAAAGCTGGATATAGTCTTCTGAACTTGGTGTATGATAAACTGTCACCAGATCAATGAGGATCTCTCACTTCTAAAGAGTTAAATGAGATATTGCTTCTGTGAGATCAGAATTTAGCAGTTTTCAAAAGTACATATCTGTGTGTCATTTTATAGTCTTCCTCTGTGCACAGAGATATGGAGGAATGTGAATATATGTCTAACCTACGTACAACCCAGGCATGCAAGGCAATCTTTTCATTTTATCTTAATTTGGTCAGGATCCCATTAAGAACGCACTGAAACTTTTACCTTTTCATTAGCACACATTAAGAGACTTTCGGTATGTACTTTGGATAAACAAGCAGGCTGCCAATTTTGGGAAATCTAGTTTGAAAAGAGGGTGGTGATGTTTTGTTTGTTCTGGATTCAGGAGGGTTAGCTAAGGACTGTGACTTGCCTTCGCTGAACACATGCACCACCATAAGCTTCTCTATCTCCAACAGAGGTTGTTGTCATAAATACAATTCTGTATAAATAGGTTTGCATCTCTCCTGAGCTGAATTACCTGGATAACTAACTAGGTTTAGATTCTGGTGTTCTGTCAGTAAATAAGCACTAAAATCCTGGGGGCTTCACAGTTTGCTGTGTAATTGTTTTCCTGTCTTAAGGTAGGATTCAGAATTTGCCCTCCTAGAATTTGGTGGAGATAAATAAAGTAAGGAAAAGAAACTTCTATGTTCACAGGCAGAAGAACACAAGCCAACTGCAAAGCAAACTTGTGTAGGTTAGCCTAGACTATTTTGTGGTCCCTCAAACATATCTTAGTGTTACCCATTGCCTGCTATTATTTATCCTTTAACTTCTTGCCAAGACTAACAGTATGAAATCTTCCCAAGAAACAGCAGTAGGGCTGCAAAGCCATTTTGCACAGGTTAATAATGTTGCTCAAGATGTAAAGATTCATATCCATTTTTGTCATTAAAAATAGAGGCTTTTCCTTCCATAACTGAGTTTAAAAATATTTTTTAGTCTTTCTCTGATGGGAATGCACATTAGACATGGTCTGAAGTTGCATTCATCACTCTGCATACACAGATCCTGTCATGCCAATCCTCCTCTTCTTTCCAGCAGTGAGAATAAAAATGATAACACTTAGGAGTGAATCAGTCAAATTACTTACAGAGAGGAAGGACTGTCAAGACTACTACTTTTCTATCAGGTATAGCTATTTTGTGTGAGACTCAGCAGTGACTGCCTCTTGGACTAGGGTAGAATACAGTCAGAAAGTCCAATGAAACAAATAATACCTTTTGTTTTAAAGGGAAACATCAACAGAGAGAAATCAACACAGCCTAGAAAGTATTGTTATAAGATTTAAAACAGTTCCAATCCACTTTCCTCTGTGAGTATTTACTTACCTTCCCCCCCCTCTAATAATATGCCTTCCCACACTTGTCATTACGCTGTGCAAGATCTCATAGCTCTTTTTTTTTTTAACGTATGGTCTCTTTGCTACCTACTCTTTCTCTAGAATTACATTTGGAATTGATGTATAAATATATCCTGTTTTTCTCAGCTAGAAAAGTCACCCTGCTCAGTGCTCTTCCCTATTAACACCTTTATGTTTGTTGGTGAGGTTGGATGCAGATTTAACATTTTCATTTCAAATCAGAGAGAGGTTGGAGGTATTTTAATTTCCTCAGCAAATGCCATAATGCCATGATGATCTTGATGCTAGTGTATTCAGAATTTGGATGTAGATCTCAATACTTAATCTGGGTTGCACCCCTATTTACATACTTCCTTAACATTTTAGAAACTAACAAAATTTTAAAATTAAAAAGGGATTAATGCAGCAAACCAGAAATGCACTGCCACAATGTGTAGTTATGCAATAAATTCAAGGTTAATTTAAAATAAAGCTACAGTAAAATAGCAAAAAGGGAGAAGATTTCTTTGTAGAATGTGCATTTACGTATTTTAATTGTACTAACTCTTACTAATGACTGTGATAGGTAACATTTCACTGTAAATATTTGTTAACATTAATAGTTCACCTGATGAAATGCAGATGAGCATTTCATTAAACTAACTTACAACAACATCCTGTGTCAAAAATGTGTCCATTAAAAAAAAAAAAAAAAAAAGAAAAAGAAATCCACAAGAGAATAGCTCATGATCAAAGATGCCAAACATGCAATACAGAGACATCACTTCTTTCACAAAGCAGCATTGGTACCTTCCTGTGCAAACTAGCTCTTTCACAGTTAAATTTTGCATCACCACATACAAGATTGTGAATCTGATGGTATGATCAGCTTTATGATTAGTAAGAGCATTTTACCAGAACCACAGAATTGTAGGGTTGGAAGGGACCTCTGCAGATCTAACAAGGCATTGTCACCCCTGCTTTCCAGCAACTACATGATGGGCATGTAGTTTCTTTAGTCCTCCTTCTTGGCCTTTTTGAAGATGAAGTGTCAATGATTTTCCTCCAATCCTCAGGCACCTTCTGTGTTCTCTATGATATTTCAAAAATTATGGGAAGTGGCTTAGCAATAATCTTAGTCAGCTCTTTCAGGACTCATGGGTGCAACCCTTGGGGACCCTTGAACCTGTGGATATCCATTTTGTCCAGTTGATCTCTAGCACAGTCCTCATTGATAAAGGGAGAGTCTTCTTTCCTCCAGACTTTCTCTCTTGCCTTCAAGGACCATGGGGCAGCCTTAGCAGTAAAGACTGAAACAAAGAAGAAATTCAGTAACTCTTCTTTCTCTGCATCCTCTGTCACCAGGGCATCCACCTCACGCAACATCAGGTTCACATTTTGCCTGGTGTTCTTTTTCCTGTTGATGCACTTGAAGAAGCCACTTCTATTAGGTTTTCTTTTTTTACATCATTTGCCAGACCTAATTCCGAGATGGCTTTAGGTCACATTGTAGCATAATCTATCCATGTTCCTATATTGCTTCCTATTGTCTAGTCCCTTTTCCCACATACCATAAACCTCCTTCTTCCATTTGAGTTTTCCCAGAAGCTCCTTTGTCATCCATGCAGACGCCCTTCCTCCCTTGCTTGATTTCTTACTCATGGGGATGTACCAATCTTGATCTTGGAGGAGGAGGTGATGCTTGAATATTAACTAGCTCCCTTTGCCCCCCCTACTTGCTAATGTCCACTATATACTTTTGTAGCAGTACTGCTTTTCCTTAATCCTAGAGGACTGCTGGAGAAGCCTGTTTGTGGTCAGTGACTGGGATCCACTCATTTCAGATTCACTTCTGCCTTTGATCTTTTCTGTGAAATAATGTTTTATAAACCACTGTTGCAAACGCAACACTTTCCTCTTACTCTGATCACGCTTCTGCACAAGGACAAGACAGAGGCTCTCTCAGTCCACTGTCACATTTCTATGAGAGGGACGGGGATAACAAAGCACAGCCCCTTTTTCCCCTCCAGCTGCAAAGCTCAATATTCCCTAACGCAAAACCACACCAAAATGTACTTGCTTCAGAAAAGCATTTCAGTTTGCATAGAATATTGCTTTTAACAATGCTGCATTTCTCTGCAAATGTTCTGACCCGGTCACTGTTTGGGAGTCGTCAAAGTATACAGAAACTGTTAAAGGCTTGTCATAGCCAGTTAAAGGCAGAGAAACATTACAAAGGCTTGTCGTGATAGAACGAGAGGGAATGGGTTTAGGCAGAAGAAGGGCGGAGTTAAATGAGATATTGTAAAGAAATTCTTTACAATGAGGGTGGTGAGACACTGGAACCAGTTTCCCAGGAAGGCTGTTCCTTCCTTCCCTGCATGTATCCGGTGCCAGACTGGACAAGGGCTTGTGCAGCATGGTCTAGTGGGAGTGCCCCTGTCTACAGCAACAGGGTTAGAACTAGAGGATCTTTAGGGTGCCTTTCTACCTAAACCATTCTGTGGTTCTGTGATTCTACGATTCGAGTGTTTTCTGTTTCATCAGATACATCCAATTTAAATACAAAGGTCATCACCCTTTGGCAATTGTAGCTCTCCTTTTTTTCACAGGCCTTTATGTAACTGTACAAAAACTGCTTAACTGAACTTTTTATACTACAAATTAATTCTTTTGGAGGGGGTGGTGTGGAGGGTGTGGGGGGGTGTTCCCTAGAAGGTTGCTTTTAACACAGCACTAAGCCTCTAGTATCTTTCTCCAGAGTTAGAATATCAGCTCAGAAATCCTCACCTATTCTGTTTCAGATTCCTGCAGATTTGGTATATAATTGATAGGGGCATTAGCAAAGACTCGTGGCTTCTTGGGACATATCTGAAATAGCGGAAGCTGCCTAATAGTAAAGCTGTTCAGCAAGAACAAGCTTTACTGTGAGGCAGCCACACCAGTACCTGTTATATAACTACTATAGCCATCAAGAAAGAGATAGGTGATAGTAACAACTGACTCTCTTCTGAGTGACAGAGGCACCAGTTTCCTGTCCTCTTCCAAAATCTAGAAAGGTCTGCTGCTTACTAGGGACTTGCATGAAGGATATAACAAAGAGGTTACCAGATCTTGTACATCCCACTATCATCTACTGCTGTTGTTTCATATGAGCAGCAACGACACATCTGTGATCCATGTAAAGAATACCAAGACAGGACTACAAGGCACTGGGAGTTGCAGTGAAAGACTCAGGAGCATAGCTAGCCTTTTCAGCTATACTTCTAGTTAAGTTAAAGTGGATTGAAAGGGGTCACAGAATTGAGAAAATCAGTAAATGTTTGAGGGAGTGGTGTCATGGACGTGGCTTTGGCTATTTAAGCCATGTAAATTACATTCAGAAATCTGGATGCTGATGGAGTACATCTTTCAGAGAAAGGGAAGGACATCTTTGGCCATGATCTTTTCTATCTAGTGAGGAGGGCTTTAAGCCAGAGTTGCTGAGAGAAAGGATTCCTAATTCATCCCATATCAAGGGCAATGATAATAATAAACACCCTGGGTCTGTTGTTGGACTGCAGACTGGGAAAAGAGCACCTGAATTGCTGGATAAGGGAAGCTCAGTCAGTAAATCAGCTTCAATAGATCCTCATCTTAAATGCCTCTACAGTAACACAAGGAATATGGGGAATAACAAAGAAGAGCTACAGAAGTGTGCATGCCTGTGAGGCTATGATTTCATTGGCATTACTGAGACTTGGTGGGATGGTTCTCACAACTGCAGCATTGGATTGGACGGATATAAACTCCTTAGGAAAAACAGACAAGGGAGAAGTGGGGGGTAGTTGCCTTCTACATCAAGGACCAACTGAAGTCCACAGAGCTCCATCTGTAGATTAAAAAAAAGCTGACAAAGAGCCAGTGACTGAGGATTAAAGGGAAGACAAGGGAAACACATCATTGTGGGGGTCTGCCACACACCACCTGACCAAGAACACTTGAGGGGTTGGTACTGGGACCAGTGATATTTAACAGCTTTGTCAATGACATGGACAATGGCATAGAGTGGACTCTCAGCAAATCTGTGAGTGACACCAATCTGTGTAGTACGGTCAACATGCTGGAGGGGATTTGAACAAGCTTGAGAGATGGGCCCAAGCCAACATCCTGAAGTTCAGCAAAGCCAAGTTCAAGGTCCTACACCTGGGTTGGGGCAATCTAAAGCACAAACATAGGCTGGGCAAGCAGTGGCTTGAAAGCAGCTTCAAGAAGAAGGAATTGGAGGTGTTAACTAGTGAAAAACTCAGCATGAGCCAGCAATGTGCATTTTCAGCCCAGAAGAAAAACCATATCCTGGGCTATATCAGAAGAAGAGTGACCAGCAGGACAAGGGAGATGATTCTCCCCCTCTGCTCTGACCTCATGAGACTGCACCTGAAGTAGTTGTGGTAGAAGGCTCAAAATTGCACTCAAAATATATATATATCCAAGGCATAGCACATGCAGAGAGTGGTGATCAGTGTCACAATGTCCACCTGGAGACCAGTGACAAGTGGTGTCCCACAGGGGTCAGTGCTGGCACCAGTGCTGTTTAACATCATTGTCAGTGATATGGACAGAGGAATCGAGGGCAACTTTGGCAGGTTTGCAGATGACAGCAAGCTGTGTGGCACAGTCAACTTGCTAGAGGGCAAGGATGCCATCCAGAGTGACCTGGATAGGCTGGAGAGATGGGCCCTTGCCAACCTCATGACGTTTAACAAGGCCAAGTGTAAGGTCCTGCATCTGGGTCGGTGCAATCNATATGAGAGTTGGGGCTCTTCAACCTGGAGAAGAGATGGTTTCAAGGACACCTTATCCTGTTTCAAGGACACCTTCCAGTATCTGAAGGGGACCTACAGGACGGATGGAGAGGGACTATTTACAAGGTCTTATAATGACAGGACAAGGGGTAATGGGTTTAAACTGACAGAGGGGAGATTCAGACTAGATGTGAGGAAGAAGTTATTTACAGTGAGTGTGGTGAGACACTGTCATAGGTTGCCCAGAGAAGCTGTGTATGCTCCCTCCCTGAAGGTGCTCAAGGCCAGGTTTGATGAGGCCTTGAGCGACCTCTTCTAGTGGGAGGCATCCCTGCCTATCACGGGGTGTTGAAACTGGATGATCTTTGAGGTCACTTCCAACCTAAACCATTCTATGATTCTACTACCCTACTATTCTATGTCCCTACATATCACAAACACACAAACATACTCTCCTTACTCTTCACTATCTCCCTCTTCCCTGGGCTGGGACTGCTGTGTAGGCAGGGAATTAACGTGGCCAAGTCAGTAATATATATAAAAATAGAATTATTTTATTTTCCTGAAACCTCACCCCCAAAACTATACACAGAAATTAATTCAGTTTAATTAGCAGACTCAGTTAATTGAGAATATCTTACAAAGGATACCAGAGATAAATCTGACTATTTTAGAAGTCAGGAAAAGGAAAAAGCTAAGCTATAAACACAGCTTTTCCTCACTATTAATCAGGCTGAGCAGAAAGCTTACTCACAGGTGGGTTAGGCTGTCTGAGAGAAAGGTCGGTGTAGATGCTTGTCAGCTCTCTCTCCTCCAAAAGACATCCGAGGCTCACTAGGCCTATTAAGCTTGCACAAAAGGGGTGCTTATGGTGGGGAGCTGTCCAAAGCAGGGGCCGTCCAGTCCCTCAGGAGCTTGTCCTTCACAGCACCAGGGGACTCTTTCTGCAGTAACTATCCAGGCTGGGGAGAACTCTAAAGCAGAACCCCAAGGCGGGAAGTACCCCAATATTTATACCCTTCCCAGACAAAGATTCAAGTTACCACTTCCTAGGTGCAAAGACCACAGCCAATCCCCAGCCTGATTCCAGCGTGGGCATCTGCACGGGGCACCCCTTGTGCTGGAAGGGCCCTTTGCTCCCCCCACTTCAAGCCTGCAGGACAGGGGAGTGGAACAGATTTTCGTGCCTTTCCTCTCTCATTCAAACCGTGGAGGGAAAAGAATTTTGGGGTATCCAGGGCTCCAGGACATTCGCACCCCAGTGGTAATGAACATCTTTGTCTAGACATTCAGAGTAGTAGGTAAACCCCCTTGCAATTTAGTAATCTGTATGACCTATATAAATACATAGGTTAGCCTTTCCAATATTAACAATATTTAACAACACTTAGTAATAGCCCCAACAATACTTAATAATACTTAAAAATGCTTAACAATAGTTAAACAGTATTAAACAAAGCTACACAGTCAACTTGAATGATTAGTTGCACTGTTCCTGGTGGAGCAATTGAGTTCATGACAGAGTCTTGGCTGCTCTGAGTCCATGATTGGAGGTCATGCTCTGTGGGTCCTGATACCATCACCCACTGGCCGCCCCAGTATGATGTGCCTCCATATCTTGTGTAGCTGGTTCTCCCTTTCCAGGCATTGGTCAGGAGCTGGTCCTTGGCTGTGACTTTAACCTGTAGGGAGACAAAACTTGCCTTGGTCTATAAAAGCCAGGCTTGACAATTAATAATTGGGCATGATCCACCATGCATTGATGCGGTGGCTTTTTCCATTGCCATCTGGATCTTCCCAGGCATAAGCCTATGGGTTTAACCAGTGTCATTGGCACTACCTCTGTAGGAGGTAATTTAAGCAGCCTAGGTTGGCCCTTTGTGTTGGGGCAGGTGGTCAGTGACCATGGGTGCCTCAGCTAGGCAGCAGGTCTTATTTTTCGGGCCTTCTGGAGCTCTCCCAGTGATTGCTGACCATTAAAAGCTGCCTGAGCCACTATTATAACTATTAAGTGTTTTGCCTCCCGAGAGGCAATGGATTGAAGCTTCATTCGTATTCTTCAAAATATTCAAAAGATTATTTCTTCTGAATATTAGGATGAAATTCTTTACAGTGAGGCTGG
>WAAF01016637.1:11534-26733 GCA_013400475.1 Tricholaema leucomelas | reverse complement strand
CCCCTTTCTTTTTCCTTCCTCCCCCTAACCCTTTCTTCTTCTTCCTCCCCCAGGAAAGCAACACCAACAGGTTTGGGGTTGTTTTGTTAAGGATTAATACTCAGTAAAAGAAAGGTGCTGAGGGCTTGTCTAAAGCAGCAACTGCAGCTGGAGCTGGAACACTCAGAGGTTCACCAAGGGCTGGGGGTAGAAGGGATCTTAAAGAGCAGCCAGTTCCAACCCCCACCCCCAGACCTCTTCCTCCTCCTCTCATCCAAGGTGCTCAGGCATTGTCTAAAGCAACACAGCAGGCACCTAGAGGGACACTGAGGTTCACCAAGGGCTTGGGGTAAAAAGGATCTTAAAGATCAGCCACTTCTGCTCTCCTCCTCTCATCTAAGGTGCCCAGGGGTTGTCTAAAGCAGCAAATGCAGCAGGCACCTGGAGGAGGAGCAGTCAGAGGTTCACCAATGGGTTGGGGTAGAAGGGATCTTAAAGATCAGCCAGTTCCAAGCCCTCTACACCTCCCACTAGAGCAGATCTCTGCTCCTTCAAGGTGCTCAAGGGTTGTCTAAAGCAACACAGCAGGCACCTAGAGGAGGGACAATCAGGTTCATCAATGGGTTGGGGTGGAAGGGATCTTAGAAGATCAGACAGTTCCAATTCCCTCCAGCTCTCCTCCAAGGTGCCCAGGGGCTGTCCAAAGCAGCAAATGCAGCAGGCACCTGGAGGAGGAACACTCAGAGGTTCACCAGTGGGTTGGGGTAGAAGAGATCTTAAAGATCAGCCAGTTCCCAACCCCCAGCCCTCCTCCTCCTCTCATCTCAAGGTGCTCGAGGGTTGTCTAAAGCAACACAGCAGGCAGCCAGAGGAGGGACACTCAGGTTCAGCAAGGGCTTGGGTTGGAAGGGATCTTAAAGATCAGCCAGTTCCACCCCCAGACCACCTCCTCTCCTCCAAGGTGCTCAGGGGTTGCCTAAAGCAACACAGCAGGCACCTGGAGAAGGATCACTCAAGAAAGTCATCAAAGGGTTGGGATGGATTGGAAAGGACCTTAAAGATCATCCAGTTCCACCCCTCCTGCCACAGGGCAGGGACATCTCCCACTAGAGCAGACCACCTCCTCTCACCCAAGGTGCTCAGGGCTTGTGTAGAGCATCCACACAGCAGGTACCTGGAAGGGGAACACTCAGAGAGTCATCAATGAGTTGAGGTGGAAAGGACCTCAAAGATCATCCAGTTCCAAGCTCTCTCCACCTCCCCCTAGAGCAGACCTCCTCCAAGGTGCTGAGTGGTTGTCTAAAGCAACACAGCAGGCACCTGGAGGAAGAACACTCAGAGCTTCAGCAATGAGTTGGGTTGGAAGGGACCTCAAAGATCATCCAGTTCCAACCTTCCCCAGACCTCCTCCTCTCATCCAAAGTGCCCAAGGGTTGCCCACAGCTTTGACACCCCTGGGCTAGCAGAGCTCCTTCCTTTCAGCATCCCAACCCTGCTCCAGTGCATTGGGCAAGGAGCTGGCTGAAACCTGCAGAACCCAAAGTGCCTCAGGTCTCTGCTGGAAGGGAGCCTCAAACCTCCCTGACCATCCAAAGACATTCCAAGATCTGACAAAAAGAACCCCCAACCCACCCCCCACACCCCCAACTGCTTCTGGATGGCTGCCTCAAGCCCTTTGCTGACTGCTGCTAGCACCAGCAGGAGAAGCAGCAGCTGGTGGCCACCAACCACTGCATGGCCACGAGTTCAACCAGCCCACAGCGTGGCCAGGCTGTGGTCCCCTCTGTGCAATGGGCCTCAGCTGGAGTCCTGGAGCCAGCCAGGCTCTGGGTTGGTTTTCCTTCTCCTTTCAACAGCTACTGGCAGTCACCAAAGCCCCAAAGCTGCCTAAAGACACAGCCTGAGCCCAACAGCAACCTCCTCCTGCCCTCTTCCTCCTCTTCCTCCCTTCACTGCACAGCCCAAGCATGGAGCAGAAAGCGACCTGCTGAGCTCAGGCTCCACCGCTCCACCCACAGCAGCTCCCAAAGCCTTCAGCCTGGCAGGGGACGGAGATGAAAGCATCACAGAAGTGTCAGGGTGGGAAGGGACCTCAAGGACCATCTAGTTCCAACCCTCCTGCTGCCATGGGCAGGACCCCTCCCATGGGCAGGACTCTTCCAACGGGCAGGACCCCTCCAATGGGCAGGACCTGTCCAATGGGCAGGACCTCTCCAATGGGCAGGACCCCTCCAATGGGCAGGACCCCTCCAATGGGCAGGACTCTTCCAACAGGCAGGACCCTTCCAATGGGCAGGACCTCTCCAATGGGCAGGACCGCTCCAATGGGCAGGACCGCTCCAATGGGCAGGACCGCTCCAATGGGCAGGACCGCTCCAATGGGCAGGACCGCTCCAATGGGCAGGACCTCTCCCACGGGCAGGACCCTTCCAACGGGCAGGATCCTTCCCAGGGGCACAACCCCTCCAACAGGCAGGACCCTTTCCAAGGGCAGGACCCCAACAACGAGCAGGATCCCTCCCATGGGCAGGACCCCTCCAACAGGCAGGACCCCTCCAACGGGCAGGATCCTTCCCAGGGGCACACCCCCTCCAACAGGCAGGACCCTTTCCAAGGGCAGGACCCCAACAACGAGCAGGATCCCTCCCATGGGCAGGACCCCTCCAACAGGCAGGACCCCTCCAATGGGCAGGATCCTTCCCAGGGGCAGGACCCCTCCAACAGGCAGGACCCTTTCCAAGGGCAGGACCCTACCTACGGGCAGGATCCCTCCCATGGGCAGGACCCCTCCAACAGGCAGGACCCCTCCAATGGGCAGGATCCTTCCCATGGCTAGGACCCCTCCAAAAGGCAGGACCCCTCCCATGGGCAGGACCCCTCCAATGGGCAGGACTCCTCCCACGGGCAGGACCCCTCCCATGGGCAGGACCCATCCCTCCCGTGGGCAGGACCCCTCCCACGCGCAGGACCCCTCCCACGCGCAGGACCCCTCCCACGCGCAGGACCCCTCCAACGGGCAGGACCCCTCCCACTAAGATCATCAAACCCAGGACCACTGAGGGCAGGTCACTGAGCTACAACAAACCCCAAACCATCATGGTTAGAAGAAGTCAAATTTTGGTTCTCTTTTTTTTTTCCTTTCCTTTTTTTTTTTTTTTCTTATTTTCCTTTTTTTTTTTCCCCTTTTTTTTTTTTTNTTGGGTGGGGTTTGGTTTTGTTTTTTTTTTGTTGTTGTTTATGTGGGGCTTTTGTTTGGTTGGGTTTGTGGGGTTTGATCTTTTTTGTTGTTTTGTTGTGTTTTTTTTTTCCTTTTCTTTTTTTTTTGTCTTTTTCTTTTCTTTTAAACAATGCAAACTACTACCACATCCTGAAGACCTTCCTAGAGTACACCAAATCCATTCATGCTCTGGAGAGGGACACACCAAAAAGAAAAAAAAAAAACAACCCAAACCAACAACCAAACCCCAAACAGCCACAAAACAACCCCAAACCCCCCCCAAAAACCAAACAAAAAAACCTGTACAGAGGTGGGGGGGAGGGGAGGAGAGAAGGAGGAGGGGAGGAGACCTTCAGCAGAGCATTCAATCAGCCTCTAGAGAGCCTATCACAGGGCAAGGGCTGTGGGAGGAGGGTGATGAGATGGAGAGAGGAAGGCAAAGACCTCTGGAGACCTTGGGGTGGGCTCTGACCTTGCTGCTCCTCTACAACATGAGAGGCTGCCAGGAGCTGCTTAACAGCACCAACTTCACCTCCTACACACCACCACAGGTCCTCCAGAGACCCCCAGCAGCCATCCAACACCTACCTACCCCTCCACAGGTCCTTCAGAGACCCCCCAGAAGCCATCCAACACCTGCCTACCCCTCCACAGGCACCTCAGAGACCCCCAGGAGCCATCCAACTCCTACCTACCCCTCCACAGGCACCTCAGAGACCCCCAGGAGCCATCCAACTCCTACCTACCCCTCCACAGGCACCTCAGAGACCCCCAGGAGCCATCCAACTCCTACCTACCCCTCCACAGGCACCTCAGAGACCCCCAGGAGCCATCCAACTCCTACCTACCCCTCCACAGGCACCTCAGAGACCCCCAGGAGCCATCCAACTCCTACCTACCCCTCCACAGGCACCTCAGAGACCCCCAGGAGCCATCCAACTCCTACCTACCCCTCCACAGGCACCTCAGAGACCCCCAGGAGCCATCCAACTCCTACCTACCCCTCCACAGGCCACTCAAGAGACCCTCAGCAGCCATCCAACACCTACCTACCTCTCCACAGGTCCTTCAGAGACCCCCAGGAGCCATCCAACTCCTACCTAACTCTCCACAGGCCCCTCAGAGACCCCCCAGCAGCCATCCAACACCTACCTACCTCTCCACAAGCCCCTCAAGAGACCCCCAGCAGCCATCTAACTCCTACCTACCCCCACACAGGTCCCTCACGAGACCCCCCCAGGAGCCATCCATCTCCTACCTAACTCTCTCCAGGCCCCTCAGAGACCCCCAGCAGCCATCCAACTCCTACCTACCCCTCCACAGGCCCCTCAAGAGACCCCCAGGAGCCATCCAACTCCTACTCACCCCTCCACAGGCTGCTCAAGAGACCCCCAGCAGCCATCCATCTCCTACCTACCCCTCCACAAGCCCCTCAAGAGACCCCCCAGGAACCTAGCCCACTGCCAACCACCACATTGCAGCTTGCTCCAGGCAATCCCCACTGGCCTCTACATCCTGGGGGTGTGGGGGGATGCACTGCAGGGTTTCTACTGCAGGTTTGGCATCATCCAGCAAGAAAGAAACGAGAGCTGAGTTCACTGTGGGGTTTTGCACCTGGCAGGGGAATGATCTGTTGGGTTTTATATATATATATATATAGATCTATGTACAGACACAGGAGAGACAGAGGAAAGGTGATGCTACAGAACAAAAAGAGGGAGTGGGAGGGAGAAGGGATATAAAATTCCTGGGGAATCAGGTCAACATGACCCAACTCAAACAAGCTTATCATCATATTGCCACTTTTCACTTGAGTAGTTGCAACATTTCCATGATAAAAAAAAGAGAGGGGGAGATATATATGAAAAAAACCCACAACCCCCAAACTGAAGAGAGATTTGCCAAGCTCATGGCTGCAGCAAAGGGCCAAAACCCTGCAGAGGTTAAGCAGCACAACCCAGGCAGGCTCACTCCAGCAGCAGCAGTACCACCACCACCACCCTGGGGGCTTGCAGAGGTGAGCAGAGGCTGGAGGTGAGCAGAGGCTGGAGGTGAGCAGAGGCTGGAGGTGAGCAGAGGCTGGAGGTGAGCAGAGGCTGGAGGTGAGCAGAGGCTGGAGGTGAGCAGAGGCTGGAGGTGAGCAGAGGCTGGAGGTGAGCAGAGGCTGGAGGTGAGCAGAGGCTGGAGGTGAGCAGAGGCTGGAGGTGAGCAGAGGCTGGAGGTGAGCAGAGGCTGGAGGTGAGCAGAGGCTGGAGGTGAGCAGAGGCTGGAGGTGAGCAGAGGCTGGAGGTGAGCAGAGGCTGGAGGTGAGCAGAGGCTGGAGGTGAGCAGAGGCTGGAGGTGAGCAGAGGCTGGAGGTGAGCAGAGGCTGGAGATATGCAGAGGTTAGAGATGAGCAGAAGCTGGAGGTGAGCAGAAGCTGGAGGTGAGCAGAAGCTGGAGGTGAGCAGAAGCTGGAGGCGAGCAGAGGTTGGAGGTGAGCAAAGGTTCTCTCCTCTGGAGTGCTGCTCTCCTCTTTATGTCCTCTTTTCCTCCTCCTCCTATTCCACCTCCTCCCCCTCCTCCTTCACTTCATCCTCCTCCTAATTTTCCTCCTTCTCCTTCTCCTCCCTGCTTAACATTTGGCAAAAAGCTTCCACACTGCTTGGGACAGGAGAGGAAAAAGCAGAATTGGAGTCATTCCTCCAGCAAAATACTGCCTGTAGGGAACCAAGGGGTTGTGCTGGAGGCTTGAGGACAGCTCCCAGACCTTCCTCACCCTCCTGGAAGTCAACACTAGTTTAACTAGGAGCAGAGGAGAAGGGTTTAGTGTTTTAGTGTCTTCTCTTGAGAGAAAAAAAAATAACACAAGTTAAAGAAAACAAAAAGGCAGGAGAGAAAGGGAGGAGGAAGCAAAATGAACTTCACTTGGGTTTGATACTGTGTCCCAAACCTTCCCTCCACTCCACATTCCCACTTGGTTTGGTTTTTCCTTTGTTCCCAAAGCACAGCCACTACTATAGAGGCTCCACCGTGGGGAACACAGAACCAACCCAATCAAGTCAAATGAGAAGATGATGATGGTTGGAAGGGGAGGGTAGGGGTGGAAGGTTTGGGGTGGAAGGTTTGGAGAAGGGGGAGGAGGGGGTTGGTGAACTCCTTTTTGTTCTGGGAGCACAGAAGATTTTGCTCTTTAGCTTCCAGTCACTGATTATCCAGGAGAGGCATTTTGGGAACCTCTTCCCTCCCCCCAATAAAAGAAAGCCCTCAAACAACCTAACCCCAAAGGAGTCAAATCTTCACCTCCTTTTTCCCCTGCCATAGCTAAACTTAATAACAGAGGGGGGGAGGGGGGAAATAAAAAGGGGGGGAGGAAAAAAAAAACCAAAGCCAAAATAAACAAACCCTCCCCCAACCCCCACCCCCCTTAAGATCATAAAGACCCAACTAGGCCCTTCTTATACATACAGTACATACATATATATAATATATATAGATCAAATATACAGCTTACAGGTTTGGAGTCCCTCTTACAGTTAAAGCAGAACTGAAAATCAAACCAAATCAAACAGGAGTTGAGACTTTCTTCTTCTTCTGGTTTTTTTAGGAGCTCAGATGCTCAGATGGATAAAACATCTCCCAGCAGCTCTCTCTCTCTCTTTCTGTCTCCCCTCCCCTTCCCCTTCCCCACCAAAGGCAGAGGGAGGAGAAGCAGATTGCAGAGGCTTCTCTCTTCAAAGAGCACAGGAACTTGGTTCCCCTGCAGGAAGCTTTGAAGGATTTCTCTTGCAGGGGAAATGAAGGGAGCCACAAGTGAGAGCAGAGCTTTGAGATTTGCAAAGTTGATCCAAAAGTGGGATCTGGTCACTTGTTGCAGGATCTCTCTCTCTCTCTCTCTCTTTCTCCTATCCCCTTTATTGGTTTCTTTTTCTCCCTGGGAAGCCTTCTCTGGCATCAGTCTCTCTCTGGCTAGCTTTGTAAAAGCCAATCTTACCTACACAGCTGAGCTCTCTGCAGGCAGGCTGGTCCCTAGATTTTGGTGAAGGAAAAAAAACAAACCATCATCATCCTCCTCCTCCTCCAACACTGCTTCAGCTCTCAGAGACACCTGAGAACATGCTCAGAACCAAAAAAAAAAAAGAAACCCCAAACCCCACAGTCTGGTTGGAAGTCAAAAAGGACAACAAAAGCAAACTCGACCAACCCAAAAGGAAAAGAAAACCCCAAAGTAAAGGTCAGGCTGTCACATCTGCTGCTCTACTCAGGACCTGGTGCCCAAGCATGCTCAGGAAGCTTGAGGGAGGCCAAACTCAGCTTTTGTTGGGTGCTTGGGTTGAAGCCTAGAAAGGAAAAGTGCAGCTGGGCTGTGTGCATCCAGAGAGCAGAGCTGTTCTCTAAGGCAGTGCTTCGGGGCAATCAAGGAGGATTAAGAAAGGCCTAGTTCCGTCGTGGTGGTGGTGGGGTGGTAGTGATGGTGGTATTGGGGTGGTGGTGGTGGTTCATTTCCTGGTACCAATCAAAAAAGGAAGGGGAGGGAGTTTGGGTTTCCAAAGCAGGCTGCTTCCAGAGGCCAAGTGTCATGTGGCTACGGCTTCCAGGTAGCTCTGCAGCTTCCGGACGGTTGTTTCATCCAGGGAGAAGAGGTCAAAGTCAAAGGTTGTGTTGGTGACATTAAAATGCCCAGTTTCCTCAATGAGGTTCACAATCTGCACAGAAAAGGAAGACAGCCAAAGGTGTAGAAAGGTCCCCCCCCAAAAAAAAAGGCAGGTGGAAAGGTCACAGGAGCCACCCCGAGCGCTCGGCGGACTCAAAGGGCAGCAACGCCGCTTGAGGACTGGGATGGAGGTTTGAGTGTCAGGGTCTAAGGAGGACATTGAGGGGGTTGGAGGGTGGTCAAAAAGGTAAAGGAGGGTTTGGAGAATGGGGCTGGGGAGGAGAGGTTGAGGGAAATGGGGGTGGTTAGGTTGGAGGAGAGGAGGCTGAGGGGAGACCACACTGACAGGAGGCTGGAGCGAGGCTGGTGCTGGCCTCTTCTCCCCAGTGACAAGTGATGGGACGAGAGGAAATGAGCTTAAGCTGTGCCAGGGGAGGTGCAGGTTGGAGAGGAGTTAAAATGTCTCTGCTGCAAGAGTGGTCAGGGATTGGAACAGACTGCCCTGGTTGGTGGTGGAGTCCCCAAGCCCTGGAGGTGTCCAAGAAGCTTCAGTGGTGACAGCAGTTGGGTTATGGTTGGAGTGGATGATCTTAAAGGTCTTCTCCAACCTTGGGTGATTCTGGGAGTCTGTGAGAAGAGCTCACAACACAAAGGGGATCCTCTCTCCAAAAAGCCACCCAGCTCCTCCTGTGTGCTGGGGGAGGTTCAGGCTGGATGTTAGGAGGAAGTTCCTGGCAGAGAGAGTGATTGGCATTGGAATGGGCTGCCCAGGGAGGTGGTGGAGTGGCCGTGCCTGGAGGTGTTGAAGCCAAGCCTGGCTGGGGCACTTAGTGCCATGGGCTGGTTGATTGGCCAGGGCTGGGGGCTAGGTTGGGCTGGCTGAGCTTGGAGCTCTCTTCCAACCTGCTTGATTCTGTGATTCCATGACTCAGGCTGGCAAGGCACTTGGGCAGGGATCAGGAAGGGGCCTGGGCACAGGCTGGGCAGGGAGCTGGGTGCACTTTGACATCAGCCGCAGAGAGCTCAGCTCTGGGAGCACTGCAGGGCCACGGCAGAGGGCAGCTGCCCAAACCGCTCCTCTGCGCCTTGCCCACCCAGAACACTGCACACACCTCTGAGCTCATTTTGCCTACACAAGTGACCCAGACCCTCTGTGGTTGAAGGAGAGGAGAGTGAAAGGCCTTAAGCATCACAGGGGTCCAGCTGAGACCCTTGGACACAAAGGTTAGCAGAAGGCAAGAGCCTGCCAGAGAGCTGATCTCTACCTGCTGCAGCACGTTGCGCTCTCGGAGTGCCATCAGCCGCCTGTGGAGCTCCACTAATTCATCAGTGTAGGCCTGCAAGGGAGGCATGAACAGCACCAGTGACACACTTGGCATGTTGGGATGCCAGCCCCTGCCAGCTTCCTAGTGAGGAGCTCTTTAGGCATGGCTCTATTCTCTGTTTTTCACCCCCTCAATTTTCACTGCCTCCTCCCATCTTTAGCAGGAACTGGACACTAAAGAGTTTCCATCCACAAGGATGGGCTGAAGACCTGAAGATCTTTTCCTTCCCAGCTTCCATTTTCCCTCCCCAACCTTTTATCCTTCCCAGCTTCCATTTTTCTTCCCCATCCTTTTATCCTTCTCAGCTTCCACATTTCCTCTTCAACCTTTTATCTTTCCCAGCTTCCATTTTTTGTCCCAAGCTTTTTTCCTTCCCACCCTTTTTCCTTTCCAATCTCCTTTTTCCTTCTCAACCTCCTTTTTCCCTTCCAATCTTCTTTTTCCCTTCCCAACCTCTTTCCCTTCCAATCTTCCATTTTCCTTCCCAACCTTTTATCTTTCCCAGCTTCCATTTTTCCTCCCCAACCTTTTATCCTTCCCAGCTTCCACTCTTCCTCGTCAACCTTTCATCTTTCCCAGATTCCACTTTCCCTCCCCAACCTTTTATCCTTCCCAGCTTCCATTTCTCCTCCCCAACCTTTTTTCCTTCCCAACCTTTTATCTTTCCCAACCTCCACTTTTCTTCCTAACCTCTTTTTTCATCTCAGCTTTTTTTTTTCACTCTTCCCAACTTCCACTTTTCTTCCCAGACCCTTTATTCCCTCCCCAATCTTTTTCCTTCCCAACCCCCTTTTTCCCTTCCAATTTTCCTTTTTCCTTCCCTTTTCCCTTCCAATCTCCTTTTCCCTTCCCAACGTTCTCCTCTTCCAATCTTCCTTTTTCCTTCCCAACCTTTTTCCTTTCCAATCTCCTTTTTCCTTCTCAACCTCCTTTTTCCCTTCCAATCTTCTTTTTCCCTTCCCAACCTCTTTCCCTTCCAATCTTCCATTTTCCTTCCCAACCTTTTTCCCTTCCAATCTTCCTTTTTCCTTTCCAATCTCCTTTTTCCTTCCCAACCTTTTCCCCTTCCAATCTCCTTTTTCCTTCTCAACCTCCTTTTTCCCTTCCAATCTTCTTTTTCCCTTCCCAACCTCTTTCCCTTCCAATCTGCCTTTTCTCTTCCAATCTTCCTTTTTCCTTCCCAACCTTTTTCCTTTCCAATCTTCCTTTTCCCTTCCAATCTCCTTTCTCCTTCCCAACCTTTTTCCTTTCCAATCTTCCTTTTCCCTTCCAATCTCCTTTCTCCTTCCCAACCTTTTTCCTTTCCAATCTTCCTTTTCCCTTCCAATCTCCTTTCTCCTTCCCAACCTTTTTCCTTTCCAATCTTCCTTTTCCCTTCCAATCTCCTTTCTCCTTCCCAACCTTTTTCCTTTCCAATCTTCCTTTTCCCTTCCAATCTCCTTTCTCCTTCCCAACCTTTTTCCTTTCCAATCTTCCTTTTCCCTTCCAATCTCCTTTCTCCTTCCCAACCTTTTTCCTTTCCAATCTTCCTTTTCCCTTCCAATCTCCTTTCTCCTTCCCAACCTTTTCTCTTTCCAACTTCCATTTTTCTTCCCAACCCCTTTTTTCCTTCCCTACTCTTTCTCCTCTACCCCACTTTTTATCCACCCAACCTCCTTTTTCTGCTCTATCTTCATTTTCCTCCCCAACTCTCCTTTTCCATTTGGATCTCAACCCCAAATTCCCTTTTTTCCCTTCTTTTCTTTCTCAAGCTCTTCAGCCCCATCCCTATTCATGTAAACTCTTTAGGATCATTTCATGCTACAGCCAGATGACAACAACCCTTGAACACACAGGCAGCTGCCACTGCAGCAGTGCCCAGACCACTGGGTCAGGAAAAGGGGCAACCATCAAACCCATGTTAATACCCTGGGATGGGGGGGTCCATCCTATCTGCTATCCACCACTCCTGCAGTGTGACTCCCTCTAAATCTCTCCTTTCAATCTCTCTATTTCATTCCACTCCAGTTTTGAAGCTGCTGGGACAGAGCAAATGTGACCAACCTGGGCTGTTGCCACCCAGAAACTTTGGTGGGCATCCCCCAGTTGTGTGGCAAACAAACCCTCGAACCAACCTTGTCATAGGTTCCCTTCTTCAGGATCTTCTCTGGCTTGCTACAAGGCTCTGGGCTTTTTCTTCCAGATGCCTGAAGGTTAAAAAAAAATCAATCAATTCATCAATCAATCAATGTCAGGGACCAAAATCAGCTCAAGCAATGTGGTGGTTTAATGGTTTGCATGCCCAGCACTGAATTTAGTTGTCTGAAGGAGGGGTGAAAGAGGGAAGAACTGGTGCAAGGCTGAACTAACACCATGGATGGAACAGCACAAGTCCAAAGTGGTGCAAGCAGCAGCTCTGGGCAGTGAGTTTGTAGATGGCACCAAGCTGGGTGGCTGTGTCCATCCAGGCCCTGGGTTGATGGGAGGTTGAACATGAGCCAGCAGTGAGCTCTTGTGGCCAGGAGGGGCAATGCCATTCTGGGGTGCATTAGAAGGGCGATTCTGTGATTCCACCTTCTGATCCCCATCCAGCCCCTGACACTGACCACAGAATCATGGGCTGGGCTGGAAGGGACCTCTGAAGGTCATCTAGTCCAACCCCTCCCTGTCCTGCAGTCCTATCATTTGTTCCTTGTCAGTGACACCACTTGCACCTGCCTAGGGCATCCTGGCCAAAATCCACATCTGTGTCACTGCCAGACTTGGACTGGGACAGGCAGAGCAAGTCCATGTCTGTACTTGACCTGATGAGAGCTGCAACATCCTGCAGTGATCCCATCCTTACCACCAAGAGTTACCCAAATTTCCTTCATTTTGACATGAGAATACCAAAACACAACCTAAGACTTCTTCCCAGGAGCTGCAGCTGGGCAGGACCAGCCTGATGAACTCCCTCACAGAATCACTGCACTGTCAAACTGCACCAGAGAAGGGCAGGGCTGGAAGGGACCTCCTGCCCAGAGAGGTGCTGGAGTCTCCACCTCTGGAAACATTCCAAACCCACCTGGATGCCTTCCTGTGGGACCTTCTCTCTGTGCTCTGGGCAGTGAGTTTGCAGATGGCACCAAGCTGGGTGGCTGTGTCCATCCAGGACCTGGGGGTCCTGGCTGATGGGAGGGTGAGCAGGAGCCAGCAATGTGCTCTGGGGGCCAGGAGGGGCAATGCCAACCTGGGGTGCATTACCAGGGCTGTGGTGAGTAGGTTGAGAGAGAGGTTCTTCTGCCCCTCTGCTCTGCCCTGCTGAGGCCACATCTGGAGCACTGTGTCCAGTTCTGGGCCCCTCAGTTCAAGAGGGACACAGAACTGCTGGAGAGAGTCCAGCAGAGAGCCACAGAGCTGCTGAAGGCAATGGAACAGCTCTGTTAGGAGCAGAGCCTGAGGGAGCTGGGGCTGGGAGCTGGGAGCAGAGCAGCCTGAGAGGTGACCTCAGCAATGCTTCTAAAGATGTGCAGGTGAGTGGCAGGAGGCTGGAGCCAGGCTCTGCTGGGGGATGCCCAGTGCCAGGCCAAGGGGCAATGGTGGCAGCTGAGGCAGAGGAAGCTTCATTCAAAGATGAGGAGGATTTTTTTCTCTGTGACAGTGACAGAGCCCTGGCACAGGCTGCCCAGGGGGGTTGTGGAGTCTCCCTCTCTCAACACCTGCCTGGATGTGTTCCTGTGTGATCTGCTCTAGGAGATCCTGCTGTGGCAGGAGGGTTGGACTGAATGAGCTTTGGAGGTCCCTTCCAGCCCCTGACATTAGCCCTTCCAGCCCCTGGCACTTAGTGCCATGGTCTGGTTGATTGGGCAGGGCTGGGTGCCAGGTTGGACCGGATGAGCTTGGAGCTCTCTTCCAGCCTGGTTGATTCTATGACATTCTGTGATCTCCTAGAGGGTAGAGAAGCTTTACAGAGGGATCTGGACAGGTGAAAGCCATGGGCCAAGGCTGACTGTGTGAAGTTCAACAAGGCCAAGTGCCAGATCCAGCACCTGGGTCACAACAACCCCGTGGTGAGCTCCAGACTTGGGGAGGTGTGGTTGGAAAGCTGCAACCAGGAGAGGGACCCGAGGGTGTGGCTGACAGTTGACTGCATGAGCCAGCAGTGCCCAAGAGGGCCAGTGGCATCCTGGCTTGGGTTAGAAACAGGGTGGGCAGCAGGGCCAGGAGGGCATCATGCCCCTGTGCTCAGCACTGGGGAGGCCACAGCAGCTTGAGTGTTGTGTTCAGCTCTGGGGCCCTCACTGCAGGAAGGACACTGAGGGGCTCAGGCCCGTCCAGAGCAGGTCAGTGAGGCTGGGGAAGGGCCTGGAGCAGCTGGGTGTGAGGAGAGGCTGAGGGAGCTGGGGGTGTGCAGGCTGCAGAAGAGGAGGCTCAGGGCAGAGCTCATTGCTGTCTGCAGCTCCCTGCAGGGAGGTCAGAGCGAGGAGGGGCTGAGCCTCTTCTCCCTGATGACAAGCAACAGGACCAGAGGAAATAGTTTCAAGTGTTTCAGGGGAGGTCCAGGCTGGATGTCAGGAAATATTTCTTCACTGGAAGGGTTCTCAAACATTGGAGTGGTCTGCCCAGGGCAGTGCTGGAGTCCCCCAGCAGGGGTGGGGTGTTCAAGCGCTGAGTGGACCTGGCGCTTAGGGCCATGGTTTAGTGTTGCCCCTGCAGTGCTGGGCCTGGGGTTGGACTGGATGATCTTGGAGGTCTCCTCCATCCAGACACACTCTGTCGTGCCATACCTTGTTGTTTGCAGGGGGCAGTTTCTGCCCAGGAGGTGGCTCTCGACTCGGCAGGCAGGAATCTGCGCTGTTGTCGCTGTCGCTGTCACTAAGGCTCAGTCTGAAAGGCAAACAGCAGAGAATGAGCACCGCCAGGGAAGCACGGAACTGCTCAGCTGGCAGCTGAAGCAGATAGGGTGAAGAGACAATTCTCTTCTTGACCCCGGACTAGCAAATTGTCTGGGAGAAGTGGTCTGACTTCCAGGATTCCCTATTTTCCCAGCTGATGCCACCTTTGCCACCTTCCACTCCCCGAGCAGGCAGAGCAGGGAGTTGTAGTTTACACACTGGAGCAGCTCAGACACAGATCCCCTGGGAACCACTGAGTGAGGGCCACCTGATGAGCACAAGAAGCAGCTGTGCAGCTGGGGGCATTCACTGCAGGACCCCCAGACCTGACCTGCACAAGGAGCAGCTGTGCAGCTGGGGGCATTCACTGCAGGATCCCCAGACCTGACCTGCACAAGGAGCAGCTGTGCAGCTGGGGGCATTCACTGCAAGCCCCCCAGGTTTAGCAATACCTTCACTGAGACCACATTTGGTGCCTCTGCTGTGACCTCTGAGCCTTCCTCTTTGTTCTCATGCCTCTCGTGGTCCCGCAGATGGGTGACAGCAGCTACCCTGCCTTGATGAGCTTGACAAACTCTTCATCAACTCTCCTTTAAAGGCCTAACCCCCCTAAAAAAACAACTCAGTCTCTTGCTTGCCTCTCCCTCCCTGCTCAGTTGGTTATGGTGCACTCTGGGCACACAATGGAGGCTTTGTTGTTTTGGTGAGCAGAAGCAGCTGGGCCAAGCAGTTGGGTTTCAAATACTCAGCCTGAGACACCAAGTTTTGGCTACAGAGCATTTCCTGAGGGGTGAAAGATGAAATCCAACCATTTCCACGGACCACAACAGGATGCAGCTGTCAGCCACAGCCCATGGGACCTAAACTTCTCAGGGCTGTGCCAGGCCTAAGCAGCAAGGAGAGCAGAAGCCTCCACAGCACCTCTCTGATCTCCGCAGATCAAAGGTGTCCCGCGGCAGCCAGCTCTGGAGAGGACAGCTGGAGCCTGTTTGAAGTGGCTCACTCACACACACACCTGCAGGCTCAGCACACACCACTTGCCCCTGGCTTCCTCTGAGCTCTGCTCATCTCTCCTCACCCAGTTCTGTTCTCACCCTGCTTGCTTTCATCCGCTCCATCTCCTCACCCCATGCTAACCTCTCCATCTCCTCCCCCCATGCTAACCTCTCCATCTCCTCCCCCCATGCTAACC
>WAAF01016637.1:0-11343 GCA_013400475.1 Tricholaema leucomelas | reverse complement strand
CCCATGCTAACCTCTCCCTCCCCGCCCCCCTTGCTAACCTCTCCATCTCCTCCCCCCATGCTAACCTCTCCATCTCCTCCCCCCATGCTAACCTCTCCATCTCCTCCCCCCATGCTAACTGCTCCACACATCTGCTCTTTCTCCTTCTCTCACACTTCTCCTCTCAGCACTCCCTTTGCTTTGCTTCTTCCCTCCAAATGGAGGCCACACAACAATCCCCAGGGCAGCAAGACAAAGCAAGAGCTCTCTTCTGGAGTTGTTACCACCTGGAATCACGGCTGACTGGGTTTGCTTTGACTGTTGCCTCTTCTCCAGAGGAGCTGTCATCATCATCTGACTCCTCTGACTGCAGATCTTCCACCATGGAGCGCAGAGGACCTGGGATGAGAGAGGAGAAAGCAGCTCAGCAATCCTAGGAGACCTGCAGCAGAATTCCACCATCCCACTTCTGACCCAAACTGGGCTGAGCTGCTAAGTGCCATCAGGATTCCTCCCTGCTGCTCTCGGGTTGCACTGAGGCAATGCAAAAGGGCACTTCATGATTAACACTTTCAAAGCTGAAAGAGGGTTGACAAACTTCACAGCTGCCATAAAGCCACCCCAGCTCCTCTCATCCCCCTCAATCCCTCCCCACTCCCTTCTGACGTGAAAACAGGACCCATTTTTCCTCTCTTCTGGCTGTCACTCAAGGGGCAGCATTTGCAGCAACACAGCAGTTGCTAAGCCCTTTACTACTGCCCCACTTTGATGTCTTTAGGTTCTTTAAGTGGAGGAACCTCCAAGAGCAGCTTGGTGTCAAATGTCACATCTCTAATGGTTCATAAAACCAGGATGAGCTTTGGAGGAGAAACAAACTTCTGCCACTGGAGATATCAAGCAGCAACAACCAGACTTAGACAGTGAAAGCCCCTCCAAAAAACCCCAAAGCCAACAGGGAAAGGAAGCCAAAGCAGAGAGATGCTCCCCTCATAAATCAACTCTCCCTACAAGCAAAACTCTTGCTCTGTGGTTAGGCTGTGCCATTATTGCCTGTTCCTGCTGCAGCAGCACAGCTTCAGCACCATGGCTGCAAGCAAGAGGCTGTGTGAAATGGCTTAGGTATGAGATAAAATTCGAGGTAAGAGATCTAAAACCTTCAGGAGGCTTCTGAGGGTCTGCAAGGAGGAGCAACAAACCTTGGCTGTGGTTCTGAGACGGTTCGAAATCAGAGTCAGAGCTGGAGTCGGAGCTGGAGCTGGAGTTGGAAGGGCTGGACTGGACAGACTTAACCCCCCATAAAAGGGAAAAGAAAAAGAGAAGAGAAAAGAATCTTAACCTTTCCAATCCAGAAAAGCAGGCACAAAGCACAACAGAACAATTCCAGGTGAGATCCATTGCTGAGTGCAGCTCGGAGCCACAAAACCTGAAGTGAAGTCAATGCTTCTGGAGGCTTTGGCTGTTGGAGCTCAGCTCGGCCACAGCTTCAGAGAATGGGTTAGGTTGGAAGAGACCTCAAAACTCAGCCAGTTCCAATCCCCCTGACATAGGCAGGGACACCTCCCACTAGAATAGGTTGCTCAAGGTCTCATCCAACCTGGCCTTGAACACCTCCAGGGAGGTTGTGGAGCACAGAAGCACCAAATGGGATCAAAGATGCCTGACAGAGCTTGAGGCTGTGTCCACTTCTTCTGTCCCTGCCTGCCTGGCAGCAGAGCCCAACCCCAGCTGGCTACAGCCTCCCTGCAGGGAGCTGCAGACAGCAATGAGCTCTGCCCTCAGCCTCCTCTGCTGCAGCCTGCACACCCCCAGCTCCCTCAGCCTCTCCTCACAGGGCTGTGCTCCAGGCCCCTCCCCAGCCTTGCTGCCCTTCTCTCAACACCTTCCAGCACCTCAACATCTCTCTTCAACTGAGGAGCCCACAACTGAACACAGCACTCAAGGTGTGGCCTGACCAGATCAGACTCGATGTGGCCCTGGGCAGCCTGCTCTAGCTGGAGGTGTCCCTGGTGGCTGCAGGAGGGCTGGACAAGATGCCCTTGGAGGGTGCCTCTCAACCCGATGCTCTCTGTGCTTTAGCTGCAAGCCCCACGAGGTGGCAGTGAAGGCCAAAGGAACCATTCTATGCCCAGGAGCTGCAGGGGCTTCTGCAGTCACCTTCCAGGGCTGCTTTTGTTACTCAGCAGGATCCAGATCAAAGATTCTCCCTGTTGTGTACCATCAGACTGCCTTTCTCACAGCACTTTAGCATTTCAGTCCCTTTCTGCCGTTCCTGGGAACCTGCTGACTGCTTTCCACCACCTGATGCCAGGAAAATCACAGCCATCAACTCTGCAACAAAGGGCTAAGATGTTGCCACCCTGGACTCAGCACTGCTGAGGCCATACCTTGAGTACTGGGCTCAGTTTTGGACCTCTCACTCCAAGAAGGACATGGAGGGCCTGGAGCAGGTCCAGAGAAAGGCAACGAAGCTGGGGAAGGGTCTGGAGAAGAGGGCTGGGGAGGAGCCGCTGAGGGAGCTGGGGGTGTTTAGTCTGGAGAAGAGGAGGCTGAGGGAGAACTCATTGCTCTTTACAGCTACCCGAAAGGAGGCTGCAGTGAGGTGAGGGTTGGACCCTTCTTTATTAGCAGGTGTTAGGAAGAGAGGAAATGCCCTGGAACTGCACTAGGGGAGGGTTAGGTTGGAGATGGGGAAAAATTTCTTTGCTGCCAGAGTGGTCAGGGATTGGCAGAGGCTGCCCAGGGAGGTGGTGGAGTGTCCATCCCTGGAGCTGTTCAAGAAACCTGTGGCCATGGCACTTGGGGCCAGAGTTTGGTGGCTATGGTGGGGTTGGGTTGCAGGTTGCACTCAGTGACCTCAGAGACCTTTCCCAACCTTAATGATTTTATGACTTGAGGAATATTTTCCTGACAAGGGAGCACAGCTCTGGTGTCCTCCCCAGGGATTCCATCCTAAGCTCCTTCCTTCCCCATAACCCAGCAGGCCTTCCCGAAAAATGACTCCCCAGCAGCCATGCAGCAGAAGTCTGAAGCTGTGCAGGCTCCCAGCCCTCCCTCTGGCCTTGCCCTGCTGCAGCTGGACATGCTCTGCCTGCTCCAGAGGCTGTCACCCTGAGGGGACAAAAGCAGAGCCGACAAAGGAGCAAAGGGATCCTGCCCTTGCATCTCAGCCTCTCCCTTTTGTCACCGCCAGCCTCCAGGCAGCCAAGCGTGAGGCCAGCTCAGGGAACTGGGCTTGAAGGGGGAAGGAAAGAAAAGGGTGGAGGAAAGGGGGGCAAGGGAAAAAGGGGGAGAAGGGGGGCAAGGGAAAGGGAGGNGAGAAAGGGGAGAAAGGGGAGAAAGGGGAGAAAGGGGAGAAAGGGGAGAAAGGGGAGAAAGGGGAGAAAGGGGAGAAAGGGGAGAAAGGGGAGAAAGGGGAGAAAGGGGAGAAAGGGGAGAAAGGGGAGAAAGGGGAGAAAGGGGAGAAAGGGGAGAAAGGGGAGAAAGGGGAGAAAGGGGAGAAAGGGGAGAAAGGGGAGAAAGGGGAGAAAGGGGAGAAAGGGGAGAAAGGGGAGAAAGGGGAGAAAGGGGAGAAAGGGGAGAAAGGGGAGAAAGGGAAAAGGGGAAGGAAAGGGGAGAAAGGGAAAAGGGGAAGGAAAAGGGGAAAGGGAAAGGGAGGAGAAAAGGGGGAAAAAGGAAAAGGGAGAGGAAGGGGGGGTAAGGGATAAGGGGGAGGAAAGGGGGGCAAGGAAAAAGGGGGAAAAAGGAAAGACACAGAGTGAGGAAAGGGGGAAGGGAGAAAATGGAGTAAAAGGGAAAGGAAAGAACAAGCAACATTCATGGGGAGCAGAAACGGAAGAGGAACTCCTCCAGCCCGCTGCAGTCGCAGCAGCTCTGCTGCCAGCAGCACAAGGCAGAGCAAGACTGTTCCTTTCAACAGCAGCCTGCGAAGCTGTCAGCTGGAAGCCACGGCGGAGCTGCAGCCCCGGAGCCTGTTGCACAACACTGCTGGCTGCAGCAGCCAAAGCTGATTTAAGAGTTTCCGGGCCCCGCTCCCCCTCCAGCTGCTCCTTCGCTCCAGCCATGTGGCTGCACCACACAGACCCAGGCAGCTGCACCAGCAGGGCCCAGGCAGCAGCGAGCCAAGAAAAAAAGCACCTCCCAGGGTAGAAAAGCAACTCAAGCAACCTCCCCTGCTGCACGGTGCAGGCAGAGCCTTCAGCCTCAAGGGCCAGAGGAGGCTGAGCTGAGCTAAGCGGGAGGCAGCTGCCAGGGTTCCACCTTCATCGCATCGAGCACTGCTTCCCCTCCTCCTGGGCTGGCACTCAAATGGCTCTGTCAGGCATCCAACAGACACAAGAGGTGGTGCAAGAGAGGACACAGCAGCACAGAAAGCTTGGGGTGGGGGTGGGGGCCAGGGCAGGGCTGCAGCAGATGCTGTGGACACAGCAGCAGTGCTCAAAGCCTCATCCAACCTGGCCTGGAATACCTCCAGGGAGGGGGCAGCCAAAACCTACCTGGGCAACCTGTGCCAGTGGCTGCCCAGCCTCACTCTCAACAATTTCTTCCTCATCTCCAGTCTCAATCTCCTCTCTCCCAGCTCAAATCACTCTCACCCTCACCAATTTCTTCCTCACCTCCAGTCTCACTCTCCCCTCTCCCAGCTCAAATCCACTGCCTCTCATCCTGCCACTCCCAGCCCTTGTCACAAGTCCTTCCTCAGCTCTCCTGGAGCCCCTTCAGGTCCTGGCAGGCTGCTCCAAGGTCTCCCTGGAGCCAGGCTGAACAGCCCCAAGTCTCTCAGCCTGTCCCCACACGGGAGGTTCTCCAGCCCTCTGATCATCTTCATGACCTTCCTCTGGACCCAGGAGGTTGCTCAATGCTTCATCCAACCTGGCCTTGAACACCTCCAGGGAGAGGGCATCCACAGCCTCCCTGGGCAGCTTATTCCAGAGTCTCCCCACCCTGACTGTCAAGTAGAACTTCTCCCTAGCAAACACAAAACACACGAGCCAAAAGCTGTCAGAGTTTGGGTTTCAGTTGTGTCTTTCTCCTCCTGCTTTGCTTCCTTGCCTTCTTTTGGAAGAAGCTTTTCAGCAGACAGAGGGTGAGGAATGTTCTGAGTTGTTAAAAAAGCAAAAGGGAAAGAAAATATTTAGACAGCTCTTAAAAATAGTAGCAGAAGAACATCCTTTGGTTTATGTTTTACAACACGACTTGGTTAAGGTTTGAAGGGCATGAAGTTGGGTTTGGAGCTTTAGCCAAGAGCAGATCTCTTACAGCTCAGGACTAGGGGTGGGGAGGAGGTTGAGTTCCATTTGAATACTGGGATGGTTTCTTGTTTTCTTCCCGAAGCAAAACTGAAACTGTTTCCTCCTTTCCTGACTTCAGAGCAGGTTCAAAACCATCTCAGCCCAAGCAGGCACCAAGCATGTCCATGGCTATGGTTAGCTGTTTCTAAATCACAGCATGAAGGGGGCTGGAAGGGACCTCCAGAGATCATTCTCCTGTCAAAGCAGGACCACTCAGGGCAGCTCACACAGGAATGCATCCAGCTGGGTGTGGAATCTCTCCAGAGGAGATTCCACAACCTCTCTGGGCAGTCTGCTGCAGGGCTCCAGGACCTTCACACTTAAGAAGTTCCTCCTCATGCTGAGGTGGAGTTTTCCTGTGGTTGAGTTCAGTTCACTGCCCTCCTCCTGTCGCTGGCTGTCACCACACAGAGCCTGGCACCACCCTCCTGACCCTTCAGGTATTTGTAGATGCTCACAAGATCCCCTCTCAGTTCTCTCCTCTCAACAATAAACAGCCCCAAGGCTCTCAGCCTCTCCTGCTTGCACAGATGTTCCTTCATCATCCTCACAGCCTCCCCCTGGACTCTACCCAGCAGTTCCCTGTCCCTCTTCAACTGAGCAGCACAAAACTGGACACAGTGCTCCAGGTGTAGCCTCACCAGGGCAGAGTAGAGGGGCAGAGCTCCTGGCTGCACTCTTCTTGATGCACTCCAGGAGACCAAGTGGCCTTCCTGGCCACATTGCTGTCCTGTGGACAACTTAGAATGGTTGGAAGGGAGCTCAAAACTCAGCCAGTTCAAACCCCCTGCCATAGGCAGGGACAGCTCCCACTAGAACAGGTTGCTCAAGGTCTCATCCAAGCTGGCCTTAAACACCTCCCTGGGCAACCTGTACCAGTGTCTCACCACCCTCAACCTGTACCAGTGTCTCACCACCCTCAACCTGTGCCAGTCTCTCACCACCCTCACTGAAAACAACTTCCTAACATCCACTTTCAATCTCCCCTCTGCCACTTCAAACCCATTCCTCCTCCTCCTCCTCTCATTCCAAGCCCTTGTCAATAGTCACTCCCCAGCCCTCCTGTAGTCTCCTTCAGATCCTGGAAGGTCACTCCAAGGTCTCCTCCAAGCCTTCTCTTCTCCAGGCTGCACAGCCCCAACTCTCTCAGCCTGTGCTCACAGCAGAGCTGCTGCAGCCCCCTCAGCATCTTGGTGGCCTCCTCTGGACTGGCTCCAACACTTCCATGTCCTGCTTGTGCTGAGGGCTCCAGAATTGCACCGAGGACTCCAGGTGGGGTCTGAGGAGAGCAGAGCCAAGGGGCAGAATCCCCTCCCTTGCCCTGCTGCCCACACTGCTCTTGCTGCAGCCCAGCACACAGTTGCTGTCTGGGCTGCACTCATACTGCAGGCTCATGTTGAGCTTTTCATCATCTCAGACCCTCAGGTCCTGTTCCTCAGGGCTGCTCTCAGCCATTCCCCTCCCAGTCTGGAGTTGTACTTGGGATTGTGCCCACCCAGGACTCCAGGGTCCTTCTCTGTGGAGCAGCTGCAATGGATGAACCAGAGGCCATAACCTTAAGCTCTGACTTTCAGCTGAGTCTGCCTGCAGTTAAGCACCCATCTGAGACAGGAGGGAGCAGGATAGTTGCGGCCCCATCCCTGGAGGTGTTTCAGGCCAGGCTGGCTGAGGCTGTGGGCAGCCTGCTCTAGGGTAGGGTGTCCCTGGGCATGGCCAGGGGGGTTGGAACTGGCTGATCCTTTTGGTGCCTTCCAGCCCTGACTGATTCTATGACCTACAGCCTCACTGCTGACACTCTCTAGGTCTCAAGGTCCTCAATAAGGATGTTAAAAAGAAGTGGTCCCAACACAGATCCCTGAGGAACACCACCAGTGCCTGGCCACCAGCTGGATTGAACTCCACTGAGCACCACTCTCTGGGCCCTGCTGCCCAGCAGTGCTCTCTGCAGCAGACAGTGCTCAGCCAAACCAGCAGCAGCCAATTTGTCCACAAGACTTTGGTGGGGAACAGTATCAAAGGCTTCTCCAAAGTCTAGGAATACAACATCCAGAGCCTTTCCCTCCTCCAGCAGCCAGATTAGCTTGGCATAGAGGGACAAAGTTGCTCCAGGAGTTTGGGGTTGTTTAATCTACAGCCCAGCAGGCCACAGCTCTCCACCTTTCATCTAAAGGCTGACCCAGGCTGCTCTAGGGTAGGGTGTCCCTGCCCATGGCAGGGGGGTTGGAACTGGCTGATCCCTGTGGTCCCTTCCAACCCTGACTGATTGTAGGAGAGATGTCCAAGGCCAGGCTGGATGAGGCCCTGAGCAACCTGTGCTGGTGGGAGAGATGCCCATGGCAGGGGGAGGCTGGGGTTGGATCTGGCTGATCTCACAGGTCCCTTCCAACCCAACTCATTCCATGCATTTATGTCCAAACTTAGAGTGCTGGCAAAGAGCTGAAGCACTGAGCTGGGCACCACTTCTGCCCCTACCCAAAGCAAGAACCAAGCCCAGAGCCTGCAGGTGGTGGTGGTGGTAGCAGTGTGGGAAGGCAGCCAGGGGGCATTAATTAAAGGCTTTATAGTGAGGGTTTCAAAGAGGACTTGAGCTACAACCCCCAGCCTAAACATTTGCCAACCTGGTCCTGCATCTTTGAGGGAATCTTTGTGAACAGCTTTTTTGTTGCAGGCAGAGAATCTAAACCAACACCAACCAGAAAACATCTGGTGAAAGGGCAAATCCCAACCTCACCTCTGACTTGAAGGAAGTTTCATCCTCTGAGTTGGACTCCTCCATCTCCACAGGCTTTTTGATCTCCTTGGCCTCGCTTTCAGGTTTTACCTTTTCCACTTTGGCATTCATCTTCTCCTTGGTTTGTTTCTTCTCTGGATATGAGGAAGATGAGGTCCTGGGAGATGTCCCCAAGATATTCTTTACCCCTTTGGAGCTACTCTTTTTTTGCTTTTTGGCACTAGGCTTTGGTGACTCCACGTTGGAAGGCCTCTTGCTGGAAGACTTCAACTCCGGCTGCGGCCCACCCTTTGGAGAAGTGTTCTCCAGTTTGGTCTCCTTCACGGCCAGTTTTGGTTCCTTGAAAGCAGCTTTTGGAGGTGCCTTCTCCTCCTTAGGCAGTTTACTCTCAGTTGGCTTTCTGGAGGAGTCCTTCAAAGGTTTATTTTGCTCTCTTTCAAGGTCTTTGGAGGAGTTTTTGCTCTCAGAGTCTTTTCTTGGCCTCTCTCTGTGCTCCTTGGTTACTTTGTGTGGCTTGGAGGCTTTGCTGCTTTCTTTGTTTGCATCCTAAAACACAGCAAAAGACACAGGTAAAGAAGGTATCAAACTCTGCAGAGAATCACAAACCACCTGATGAGAAATCACCCTTTGGTTCATGGAGACATCCACCCACAGATGCCTGATTCACTTACCCACCCCTGAGCTAAACACCAAAGCTCCCCTCCTAAACCTGATGGACAGAAACTGACAGCAGAAACCATCCCTGGAGGCACTGAAGCAAAGCCTGGATGGGACACTTAGTGCCATGGGCTGGTTGATTGGGTAGGTCTGGGGGATAGATTGGACTGGATGAACACCAAAGCTCCCCTCATAAACCTGATGGACAGAAACTGACAGCAGAAACCATCCCTGGAGGCACTGAAGCAAAGCCTGGATGGGACACTTAGTGCCATGGTCTGGTTGATTGGGTAGGTCTGGGGGATAGATTGGACTGGATAAACACCAAAGCTTCCCCCCTAAACCTGATGGACAGAAACTGACAGCAGGAACCATCCCTGGAGGTGCTGAAGCAAAGCCTGGATGGGACACTTAGTGCCATGGTCTGGTTGATTGGATAGGGCTGGGGAATAGGTTGGACTGGATGAGCTTGGAGGTCTCTTCCAACCTGGTTGATTCTGTGATGAACATCTACATCAGGACAGTATAAAACAGGTTTCATTGAGGCCTCTTCCTTCTCCCAAGGTCTATAAAAGGAGGTCTATAAAGATCTGGAGATGTTCAGCTCAGGTTTAATCTGCAGGGTTAACAACTGAAGGTAGAGAAGAGGAAACTCAGCTCTTGCTGCACCACATGAAGGTGGACTTCACATCCAGCAACTAAAGAGAGATCTACTTAAGGTTAAATCAGAGCCATGGCAAATGCAAGCTGTGGTCACAGGCTGGCCCCAAACTCACCACCACCAGCACAACATGGAAACTTGACAGAAACACTCAACGTCCCCACAGCCAGAAGAGAGCCAAGGAGTTAGGATTTCACTCATCTTTATAGCCACAGTAGTTCAGAAGGAAGAGAATGGCTCAGCAAACATTGGCTCATCCAACATTTCAGCTTCTCTTTCAAATTTTCCCTGCAGAGAAGTTCAGCAAATCAGGAAGAGGCCTCCTGAATGATGCCTGAATGAAGCCAAGCTCCAGACCATCAGTACTGAACTCCAGAGTGCAAGGAAGAGGCTTTCAGAACTAGAAGCAGCCAGAACCAGCTGCTAAGCAATCAGGAAGAGGCTTCCTGAATGATGCCAAGCTCCAGACCATCAGTACTGAACTCCAGAGTGCAAGGAAGAGGCTTTCAGAACTAGAAGCAGCCAGAACCAGCTGCTAAGCAATCAGGAAAAGGCCTCCTGAATGATGCCAAGTTCCAGACCATCAGTAGTGAGCTCTGGTGTGCAAGGAAGAGGCTTTCAGAACTGGAAGGTGCCAGGACAAGCTCTTAGCAGCAAGTCCTGAATGACTTCTTCACCTCAGGCTGCCCCAAAAATGTGCTTCACTGACCTTTGACCCATGGGATGGTTTGGTCTTCTTGGGATCAGAGAAGGCAGAGAGTGGGATTGTAGGTAACATTGGATAATCAGGGCTTGGTCTTGAAACAGCTTCTGCTCCTTCTGGCATGACCATCACCTAGCAATAGAGAGGAGAGAAGTGATGGATGAGCAAAGCCTCCTGGGCTGCTAATACAGGCTCACAGGATATTATGGGTTGGAAGGGACCCAAAGAGATCATTGAGTCCAACATCCCTGCCAGAGCAGGACCACACAATCCAGCTCAGGGCACACAGGAACACATCCAGACAGGCCTGGAAAGGCTCCACAGAAGGAGACTCCACAACCTCTCTGGGCAGCCTGTGCCAGCCACTGGGACCCTTCCAGCCAAGAAGTTGCCCCTTGTGCTGAGCTGGAAGCTGCTGTGCTGCAGCTTCCATCCATTGATGCTTGTCCTGTCCCAGGGAGCAGTGAGCAGAGCCTGTCCCCCCCTCCTGACCCCCAGCCCTCAGAGATTGATAGACATTGATTAAATCCCCTCTGAGTCTTCTCT
Source organism: Tricholaema leucomelas (assembly GCA_013400475.1). Lineage (NCBI taxonomy): Eukaryota > Metazoa > Chordata > Aves > Piciformes > Lybiidae > Tricholaema lacrymosa > Tricholaema leucomelas. The sequence continues at coordinate 778 of WAAF01016637.1, read as the reverse complement.
TCTCCAGACTAAGCAGCCCCAGGGCCCTCAGCCTCTCCTCACCAGGCACTGCTCCAGTCCCCTCCTCATCCTCACAGCCCTCCCTTGGACTCTCTGCAGCAGTTCCTGTCCTTCTGCAACTGGAGAGCCCAAAACTGAAGGCAGTGCTCAGGATGAGGTCTCAGCAGGGCAGAGCAGAGGGGTATGGGGTGGTGNCACTCCCTGACAGCCTCAAAAGTCCCTCCCCAGCTTTTTTGGAGCCCCCTTCAGATCCTGGAAGGCCACAAGAAGGTCCCCTGGGAGCCTCCTCTTCTCCAGCCAGCACAGCCCCAACTCTTTCAGTCTGTGCTCACAGCAGAGCTGCTGCAGCTCTCTCAGCATCCTCCTGGCCCTGCTCTGGACTTCTCCTTCATCATTTTGCTGTCACCTAAGCCACAAGCAACCAACTTCAGCTTGAGATGACATTGAGTGACTGGGAAGCACTAAGCTTTCCTGTGGCAAAACTGAGTGAGGATAAGAGTGAAAACCTCTTCCTCTCTTGAGGAAGGTCACAGATAAGTGGAACTGCCTGCTGGACAGTCTGCAACAGTCACACAGCTCCAATTCCTGGGAGCTGGGAGGAGAGGTTTAGTGCTTTGATATTAATGGTGGGATTTAAATGGAAGCTGAAGAGTCACCAATCACATCAGCAATGGTTTAGTTCTGCTTCAAGTGCTGCAGTTGCAGACAGAGGAGTGGAAAATAAAACTGCCTGGGTCAGCCTTTAGATGTGGCCTGCTGGGCTGTAGATTAAACAACC
>WAAF01016634.1:606263-679105 GCA_013400475.1 Tricholaema leucomelas | reverse complement strand
GGAACAGCTCTGTTAGGAGGAGAGCCTGAGGGAGCTGGGGCTGTGCTGCTGGCAGAGGAGGAGCCTGAGAGGTGACTTCAGCAATGGTTCTCAAGATGTGCAGCTGAGTGGCAGGAGGCTGGAGCCAGGCTCTGCTGGGTGATGCCCAGGGACAGGACAAGGGGCACTGGGTGGAAGCTGAGCCCTAGGAAGTTTCATGGGAAGATGAGGAGGAATTTTTTCCCTGTGAGGGTGCCAGAACCCTGGAACAGGCTGCCCAGGGGGGGTGTAGAGTCTCCCTATCTGGAGATATTCCCAATCTGCCTGGATGTGTTGCTGTGTGCTCTGGTCTAGGAGATGCTGCTCTGGCAGGGGGGTCGGACTGCATGAGCTTTGAAGGTCCCTTCCAGCCGCTGACATTCTGCGATGCTGTGATCACAGCAAGAAAAAAAAAGGACAATCTTGATCCGAGTGAGCATCCTGGCAGGAAGGCAGCAGGCAGCTGAAGGGCTGCAGCACCATCTCCTGGATATTGGACGTTTCTCTAGACCTCAAGAGCATTTTCATTCAGTCAACACTGTGCCAGCTGAAATGTCCTGCTCAAGACTCTGGCTGAATTTAATCTGCTGGGGTTTTGGTTTTTGCTTTACCAAACTGTGGAGATAATAAAAAATCATTTCCAGGACTACCAATCCCTGCAGGTCATTTCTTTGCCAGTGTCAAACATTGTCTTGGGCCACTGCTTTCTCTTAAATTCAAGCAGCTGCTCCCAAATCAAGAGAAAATGGGAAGCCAGAGGATGTTTACAGTAAGTTTGATTAGAAGCTGTCCTGCAACAAAAAGAATCTGAGTAATTTTTTTTTCTCTGCAGGGAGACAAATCCCTCAGGAAGTTCTTCCCAGAGAGAGTGATTGGTTCTGTTTACAAGGTAGAGTTTAAAGAGTGGTGATCAATGCTGCCAGGTCCAGCTGGAGAGCGGTAACCAGTGGAGTACCCCAGGGATCAGTGCTGAGTCCAGTCCTCTTCAACATCTTCATCAATGCCATTGGTGAGGGCACAGACAAACAGAGTCTGCTCAGCAAGTTTGCTGATGACACCAAACGGGAAGGCTTGGCTGAAACAGCTGCATGTTGTGTGGGCATCCAGTGAGACCTGGACAGACAGAGCTGGGTACAGAGGAACCAAACTCAGCCTGGGCAGACTCAGAGCATGGTTGGGTTGGGTGAGCTGAAAGAGCTTTTCCAAGCCAAACTCTTCTAACTGTATGAATAATTACGTGTGGTGTGTTGTTTTGGACATCATATTAGGGCTGAAAGGTGCTAAGTAGATAAAAGAACCTTAAGCAACCTGATCTAGTAGAAGGTGTCCCTGTCCAAGGTGGGGAGGTTAGAACCATATGATGCTCAAGGTCCCTGCTCCTAAAGCATGCTGTGAATCTCATGGAAATGAGCAATAGTGAATCAGAGAATCACAGAATGGTTTAAGTTGGAGGTGAGCTCAAAGCTCAGCCAGTTCCAATCCCCTCCCACTAGAACAGGGTGCTCAAGGACTCATCCAAACTGGTCCTGAACACCTCTTTGATCACATTCTGCGCTTCTGTGCTCCACAACCTCCCTGGGCAACCTGTGCCAGTCTCTAACCACCCTCACTGCAAACTTCTTCCTAACATCCACTTTCAATCTCCCCTCTGACACTTCAAACCCATTCCTTCTCCTCCTCTCACGACAAGACCTTGTCAATAGTTCCTCCCCAGCCCTCCTGCAGCCCCCTTCACATCCTGCAAGGCCACTCCAAGGTCTCTCCTGGAAGCCTTCTCTTCTCCAGGCTGCACAGCCCCAACTCTCTCAGCCTGTCCTCAGAGCAGAGCTGCTGCAGCCCTCTCAGCATCTTGGTGGCCTCCTCTGGACTGGCTCCAACACTTCCATGTCCTTCTTGTGCTGGGGGCTCCAGAGCTGCACCCAGGACTGCAGGAAGGGTGTGAGGAGAGCAGAGCCAAGGGGCAGAATCCCCTCCCTTGCCCTGCTGGCCACGCTGCTCTTGCTGCAGCCCAGCACCCTTTACGAGTTCCCTCCAATTCTCTCAGGTGCTAGGACAGAGCATTAGCACAAAGCGGGCAGCTCAACGAACAGAACCGTGCAGTCTGTAAACGCTAAACTCGCAGATAATGTGGACGCGTCCATTCCTGGCCTCGCCCCTCCACCATGGGGGCAGATGTAGGAACAACATAGGCGAGAGGGAAAGACTGTGTCCCGCAGGACCCCATCCTGCACCCTGCCCGGCCTCGAGGCGAGTTCCATAGTCCGAGAGGAGGCGAGGGCAAGCAGCAGAACTCCACACTCCCATCTGGGCACACCTCCGTGCTGGGATCCTCTCACCGGCTCGGACGAGGTTCCGAGTGGCGCCGGGGCAGGCGGAAAGCAGCTGCAGCGAAGGCCCCGCGCTGCAGGGCAAAACCCCGCCGCCAGCAGGAGGACGCCGTGCCTTCAACCTCGACCACGTTCAGTCTCTCTGTGTCCTTCCGCCAGATAAAACAGCCCTGTCCCCTCACCACCCCAGCCTCTCAGGAAGAGGAGGACCCGTCCATTAAGACAACAACCGACTGCCCAGCTGTAGGACCACCACCCACCGGTGCCCGTCCTAGGCATAGCCGGGCTAAGCAGGGCGGAGGCACGACTGGATCCCTCCGCGCTCGACCGCCCAGCGTCCCTCGCTGCCATGGCGACCCGAACGCGAGCGCCCTCCTTCGGACTCCGGTGGTCGTGGGTAGACGTTCCCACCAATCAGAAACGACGCGCCCAAGTGAGCGAACCAATCAGAAACGAGGACAACCAGCCTCCCAGGCAGGCGAGAGGCGGCAAAGAGCCCGAGCTGAGCGTACTCTGGAGGTAGAGGTCGGGAGACAGCAGCCCCCGCATCCCGGCGCGTCTCCCGGTGCGAGGCATGCCGCCATGGGAGGTGCGCCTGGGCCGGGGACGGCGCGCAGACGCGGTTGGCCTCCCGGGGCCGCAGTGAAGGCGCCTCAGTATGACGCTGGTGCTGGCGTGCGGTTAGAGGTTGCTCATAGGAGCAACAGTGCTGCCTCTGTCCATGTCTGCGGCTGCAGTGTGCGGCCTGGGAACTGCCTGGCTAGAAGCAGAAAGCGAAGCGCTGCCCAGGCCCGGCCGCTTCCCATCACTCCGAAGTGGTCGGCTGTTAGCAACGGCTGTGCGGCCAGCCCCGCTGTGGCGAGCCCTGCGGCTGTCCGCCAAGCTTCTTGTACAGATATTTAGAATAGAATCAATCAGGTTGGAAGAGACCTCCAAGATCATCCAGTCCAACCTATCACCCAGCCCTATCCAGTCAACTAGACCATGGCACTAAGTGCCTCATCCAGTCTTTCCTGAACACCCCCAGGGATGGCGACTCCACCACCTCCCTGGGCAGCCCATTCCAAGGGCACCTGGCACCTGCTCCCGCACTTATCTCATGCGGGGGGGAACAGGTATATTAGCAGAGAAAATGTCTATAATTGGCCTAGATTACGAGGCATATGTGTACCTAAATGTTATTTAGAACCTTGTAACCTTATACCAATTTTCTGTATTACCTAGCTAGAAGGAGGCCTGACAGTTGTGAAGACAAAGGCTTTCATCTTGGTTGGTACTTACAGAGTGGGCATGTATCCCAGTGTGTGCGTGGAAGCTGTGAAGAAACTAGATAAGTGCCTGTAGCTGTGTGCTTGTATCTCACTGATAGCTCTGCCCTAGCAAATAGCTTCAAAAATCAATCTGACAAACTACCAGATCCTGAAAATCTGGGAAACTGGACACAGATGTGGTAATAGCTCCACAGCTAAACCCTCTCCAGGTGTCTCATCCCATTCTGTAAAAAAACAGCCCTTCACAAACCATCTGCAGAATCCTGACTGCGTCTCAAATGTAGTTTTCTTTTTATGTGAGGTGCTGATGAGGATTAACCACTCTCCATTGTCCTTGGTCTGGGAGATTAACAGTTAACACATCTTATTGATGTAATAACATATGTCTGACTCCATATCAATCAAGGATGTGATCATTTTATCACATCATCCAAATGGAATCAATGCACAAGAGCAGATTCCCAGAATAACCTTGATTTTTACCCTGGAGATAATTGTAAAGAATATCTAAGGAGTATTTTGTAGAGCAATAAGATTTAATTTAATCTATGGCTATGCCCTTCTCTTTGCACTGAAAAGAAATACAATTACAGGTCCACTGTGCTTGTAGCTTTTGTTCCTCATTTAGGTGCCTAGATATAGGTGGAATGAATTTGTCTTTTGGGACACACGCTGGCAGAAGCTGTAAGACTCTCAGTAACCCATTTTTCATCAGGCCTTTTCCAAAAACCTTTCACAATACAAAAAGCTGTGATTGAGAACAGGATTTTTAGAGGCTGTAATGCAGGTATTAGAACAAACATGCCTGCTGAGCTCTCAGAATGCCTGGTTCTTGGCTGGTGGGTCTGCTTGGTGCCAGGCTGGCAGAGACAGGCCTTTACTGCAGCCTCCACTTCTTCACAGGCCCTGCACCGTGTTTAACCAAAATGCATCTGCCTGCACACAGGCCAACAGAAGATGGAAGTGGATTGCCTGTGTTTTTCAGTCTTTCCTACGTTCCTTTCAGCCTCGACTATCAGAGCAACCTCAGGTTGTTTTTTATTATGTTCTGCTTTCTCTAATTCTTGGCCACAGTTTTTGGCAGTGTCATGTAGCAGGTTGAGCTTCTGTTTTCTTGTGCTCCAAATATGATTCTGCCTTATCTGTGTCATATGTAGCAGCTGTGATGGCTCTATTAGAGATTAGGTTTTGCAGGTCTTCACTGCTGACAGTATTACAGAACCACAGAATGCTTTAGACTAGAGGGGACCTTTAAAGATCATCTAGTCCAACCTCCTAGTGATAAGCAGGGACATCTTCAACTAGATTGCTCAGAGCCCCATTCAACCTGACTTGGAATGATTCCAGGGATGGGGCATCTACCACCACTCTGATCAACCTGTATCAGTGTTTCACCACCCTCACCGTAAAAAATTCTTCCTTGAATCTAGTCTAAATCCATCCTCAAATTAACTTCAACAGATAGGAATTTTGATGCATATTTATGTGCTGAGCAACAGACAGATTTCCCATCCTGGTAACGTTAACAGGAGTTTTTAATCACTGGGTCAAAATGGGTATAAAATACTACCAAAGCAGAGTAGTCCTTCCAGGTATGGAGTCTTTCCAAGTGATTGTTCCCATCCTAATCTAAAAACTGGACCTTTTATGTTACATTAATTTCAGACTAGCTCTAGCCAAGTCTTTTTCTGCAGTGCTGCTACAAATGCAGCTCGAGCAGATCCAAAAGCTGCCACTGTGTTATTTAGCCCTAGGTCTGTCCTGCTGGCTCAGCAGTGAATTCAGGAGCCTATCACAGCTGATTACAGTAGTTTCTTTGCTGCCATGAGGGGAAGGCAGAGAGTATAAAGTTGGGAGATTGGGAAAAAAATGCCAACACGGGCAAAATGCTGTAACAATTTGCACAGAAGTTATTTGATCTTGCAAATAGTCACACTGTAATTTGCCACTGTTCCTGAGTGAAGTCTGAGGTCTAAGAGTTTCCAGGGTCAGATCTGCAGCGGTTTTGACAATATGTTTCTGGGTTTTATTCTTGCTGTTCTGGATGATTTCTTTGCAAAACAAAAGCTAAGTAACTTTTCTTCACATGTTAGGAGAGATTTCTGAAAATCTTTTGAAGTGCTCAGTGTTTATTCTTTCAACCAGATAATGCCTTGTGAATACAGATACTAATATTTATCATTTTTACCTAGAAATGCAGATGTCTTCCTTCATGTACAGCACAGTCTGAGGTGGATTTAAGCCTGGTCACCACTGCAGCAAATCTGCATATGATTTTTATTGTTGTTAATTTATTTATTCTGTCATTTATTTCTTTCTGGTATTACAGGGGACTACTTTAGAGAGAAGGGCAACTGATTCAGCAGAAAACTTGGACTTCTTCAACATCAAAGGGACTGCACATGGGGAACTATAGTACAGATGTTTGAAGCATTATCCAGTTTAAACAAGACATTTAGAGCTTAGAATCAACCAGGTTGGAAGAGACCTGCAAGATCATCCAGTCCAACCTAGCACCCAGCCCTATCCAGTAAACTAGACCATGGCACTAAGTGCCTCATCCAGGCTTCTCCTGAACACCTCCAGGCATGGGGACTCCACCACCTCCCTGGGCAGCCCATTCCAATGCCAATCACTCTCTCTGCCAACAACTTCCTCCTAACATCCAGCCTAGACTTCCCCCGGCACAACTTGAGACTGTGTCCCCTTGTTCTGTTGCTGGTTGTCTGGGAGAAGAGACCAACCCCCACCTGGCTACAACCTCCCTTCAGGTAGTTGTGGACAGCAATGAGGTCTGCCCTGAGCCTCCTCTTCTGCAGGCTGAACAACCCCAGCTCCCTCAGCCTCTCCTCATAGGGTTTGTGTTCCAGGCCCTTCACCAGCCTTGTTGCCCTTCTCTGGACGCGTTCCAGCACCTCAACATCTCTCTTGAATTGAGGAGCCCAGCACTGGACACAGTACTCAAGTAAATTCCTTTACAACATTCCAACTGCTGAGTTTCCTTCTGTGTTTTTTTCAAGAACACTTGAGGGCTGTCTGCTCCTAACAGGACCACCCTATGTATCTATAACCTAAGTTTATTAACAGAATTCAAATTAATGTCTCCAAGATTTGGTTTAAGATTCTCATCTTAATCTTTCTAATGTTGTCTTTTAGCTCATTTCCAGATAGGAAAAGTAATAATCTCCCTAAGCAAAGAAACCTTTCTCAGTATCAAAGCTATGTACAGCATCACTGTTACATTAACAGATTTTCAGATTGACCTGGACATCTTTCGGTATTCCAAATAAAACACATTTTCAGCTTGTCCTTTTGCACTGTCACTTGACTGCTATAGAAAGTTATCTTGAATTGAAGTGGATTGCAAATTTCTGGGAGGACTGGGGAGGGGCGACGGTGTCACTACCAAGCTTGAATCAGACTGTGTACTTAAGACATAAAGAATCCAGATTTGAGTGAACCTGTACAGGGGACAGCTAAGGCTGTCTACATCACCAGGTGAAGAGCAGTCTCCAGAAGACCAGGCTCCATGATCTTTTTTCATCTGCAGAAACAAATAAAGCACTATCTTTTGGAGTCAATGAGAACAAAATAATGTTTGGCTATATTTGATTCAAAATTAGGTTAGTTTTAAAGAAAGGTTTGAAAGCCTGAACCCAAATAGCTCAAAATTCATAGGAAAAAAAAAATCCCCAGAAGAATCCCACACATTAACAGACATACAATTGATCATTTTTAAATACTCTGAAGTGTCTTTTTTTTCCCCAAAACACCCCTCAGATACCTAAGGGCTAGACACTAGGACACAGAGAAGGGCATGATCTGACCCGTTCCTCTGAGGAAAACAGCAAAGCTCCGTGAAGAAATGTGGTCAGGTGGCTAAAACAGGTGAGAAGAGCACCAGACTGATGGACATGAACCAGTCAACTTCGAGCACTGATGTCTTACGGGAACATGAGCACAATAAAGCCTCCTCAGGTGAATATAAAGCATAAGGAATGGCACACCTTGTGTACCCTTTGTGCACCCTGACTAAACCTGAGCGCTCAGAAAGCAAGGCAGCAGCGTAGCGCCCCGCCTGAGCGCACACAGATAACGCATGTGTTCAATGGCCCGGCACGGCAGAGGCGTCAGACCAAACCTCCCTGTGTGCTGGGGGGAACGGCAGATCTCGGCCTCAATGGCAAAGCAGAAAGGAGGTTTTTTGCCTCCATCCATGGAATGAACCAGGTCCACGGGCAGAAAGCGTGACGTGCGGTACTAATGTTTCTGACTCTGTGCTTGTCTGTCCCTCCGCAGTAAAACACAACCTCACCCTGTTCCACCCCTTGTCTTGCATGGGAACGGCTGATAGGAAGGGCTGAGGTGGGAGAGGAGGAACTGGGATCAGAGTGTCATGCTGAGGGCAGGCTCGGTTTGTTCCTAGTGCACAGAACACCCTCCCTTCTTCAGAGGAAAAAGGTGAGACAAATTGTGCTAAGGAACCACGTAACTTCTTTAAATCGTTGCTTTGGCCACTGCTGGCAGATCTGACGGTTTGAAGTTGTTGCGATCGGCTGGAAAATGTTTGTTCAGTTCCTCTGGTTTTGTGCGCATCTGAAAGCAGTGCAGATACTCCAACCCTCGCTGTGTTTCTTTAACATATTCTTGTGGGTCTGCTTCTAGCGACACAGACCTAAAAATGCAGCCTGGGCAGCTGTGTCGGAAGAGGGACAAAAGCTTCTTCTGCATCTTCCTTTTAGTTGACTACTTTTGGATACGAGAGCAGAATCATCTGTTGCAGGGTGGTGGTAGTATCTGGTGGGCTTTGCATGAAGTTTTTGTGCTAATACAAATTTGGTGGGCCTGGATTAAATAGTTCAGCTGAAAACAACAGAGAGGAGCCAGTCTTGGAAAGAAAAGCCTTTAGATTGCATTGTATATGACTAACGGCAAGTGTTTGTTCACTGTGAAACAGTCACAGAGCACCACCCGGTGGGGATGCGCATTCCTGGGCTTTCGAGGTGTTTGTCATCCCGCATGTGTAGTCTTGCCACAGACAAGACACAACAGTTAAATACGCATAGATATGCAACAGTTAACTAACACAAACAGTTACACGTAGATATTACAATACAAGTGATTTTTACAGTGGTGGTCTGTCACACAAAGCTGTTGACTGGGGGAGGCTCTGGCTCGCAGCCCATACCAGCTCTGAGGAAGGGATGCAGTCGTTCCAGTTCTGATTCTCTTCATCTCCTTCTACCCAGCACCCAGGGGGCAAAGGGAAGACTGCACCAGGTTTAGATTTTGCCAGGCAGGAAGAGGCTTGACATCTCAGCCCGTCTCTACAACTGCTGATGCCAAAACAGGAACCTAGAAACTCTGCCTGAGGAGTCTTTCAGACTCCTGGAGCAGTGGCACCCTCTAGCAGAGCACAACAGGCACACAGGAATCGCCTGCTGAGGCAAGAGAAATAAAGAGGGATTTTTAAAAGCCATTTGTTATCTTTCATTTGCACTGGATCACCTTTGTGCCTCTGAGTTACCTTCAAGCTGTCATTCACTGGCTGAACCATAAAGCAGTTCTTAGATGAAGTGTCAAATAAGGCTTTTTCTGATAAGAGTTTAACAATCCCATTTATATCAACTACTTTTAGTGCCTATATCCTTATTCAGTTGAGCATTGGGGGTCTAACCATGCAAGCTGTTGAGAGCAAAGGATGCTATTTTCATGTGTGTGTGTTACATTTTACAGTTAAGGTGAGTGGGTGGTCAGCAGTACTGAATCCATGCATGGCTCTGTGCAGAGTTTAAGCCTGTGACTTGACACAGGGTGATCTTCATGGCTTGTCAAGTGGCCTTCACAATGACATGTATCCCAATGTTATGTATTACATTGCATTATAACTCCTTGCATTTCCCTGGCAGTCCTCCCCTCTTAACACCTTCAAGCTCTGTCACAGTTTGCGGTGTCCATCTGCAGAGTGCAGCCTGTGGTACAGTTTACTGAGGTTTTCCAGCTGTACCTAAGTATGCCTGCTTACTTATTTATTTATTTTACAGAGAAAATGTTGGCAGTCTGTTTTGATTGCCCAGGAGGGCCAGAAAATCTCTATGTGAAAGAAGTGATGAAACCATATCCAGGAGAAGGAGAAGTACTCGTGAAGGTCTCTGCCAGTGCTCTGAATAGGGCTGACTTACTCCAGGTGTGTGTTAGGTAGATCTATGCACCTTAAAATGTCATCAGATTTTCAAACTTTTCTGAAGTCTTGACAGATCTGGAGAGCTAAGAGATTGGGCCTGGTAAGCACTTGGATGGGAGAGTTCAAGAGCTAAAGGAAGAGATGTCTGTTGATTCAGAAGATAAATGTTTTTTTTACCTGGGTCACTGCAGTGCTGGGGTGGCATGGAAAAGCAGCATTGCTTCAAAGATGCAAACCTAATGCTTCAGTCTTTCTAGTTGCTTAGATCATTCTCTGGGCATTTGAGATGAACACAGAATGTTCCACTGGTTCAATTCCAGCAGGAGAAAATCACATTCAAATTGCTAAGTCTGATCTGTTTTAATTTGACCTGAAAGCCGTGTTCTGCAAATGGAGCCCATAATGCTGGCTAGGCTAGCCTGGTCAAAGGGTTTTCACAACAAATAGAATTTGCACACAGAGTTTTAATAATGAAACATGCTTAGAGAGCAAAAACTGTTGCCAGAGGATAGATCTTCAAATTACTGCAACATTTGCAGAGTTCAAAATAATGATTAAATAAATAGGAATTTAGATTACAGGCATGTGAGTAAAATATTGCAGGTCATTGCACTCACTGATGTATGGCTTTTCCTTCCCTGCCCTCTCCTTTCTTTTGTTTTAGAGGAGAGGGAAGTACCCTCCCCCTAAAGGAGCAAGTGATATTTTAGGGTTAGAAGCAGCTGGGACTGTGGCTGGGCTTGGACCTGGCTGCAAGGGTCGGTGGAAGATTGGTGATGCAGTGATGGCTCTGCTTTCCGGAGGTGGCCAGGCGGAATATGTTACAGTACCCGAAGGCCACCTGATGCCAGTTCCCAGTGGTATGACATTTATCCAGGCTGCAGCCATTCCTGAAGCCTGGCTAACAGCCTTTCAGCTGCTACATTTTGTAGGTGAGCAGTGTACTTTCAAATTTATCCTACCAAAACAGCTTGTCTTCCTTTCTGTTGTGAAATCCTCTGTTTGTTGCCTCCATCTGAATGCTGTTTGCCTTTGAAGAACTCTTTCTCTGTCACTCCATTCACATGAGTCAGAATCCAGTATGCCAGACTCGGATCCTGAAATCTTGACCACATCTCTCCAGTCACAACTTACTGTGCTGATTGCATATTTACCAAAAAAAGGACGTGGGAGGATAGTCAGGTTTGGGGGTTTTTTTGGTCTGTATTTCTAAGCTTGAATGACAATCTCCATTAAGTCTTAACCCTGAAATAAATTACACATTCTCGAAACAACTGAAAACAGATCCTACTTCTAAGGATTTGACTTCTCTGCAAGCATGAGCATATCATGAACTTTCTTACTAATTGCCTGTGGATCCATAGTAGACAACATTTTCTTGCACCTGGTTTCCTGGGGATGTTAATTGTAGGCAAAATCTCCTCTGAGCTGATCTAAAACAGGCATAAGCTCAGAGTCTTGTGTTTTGAAAACGTGGTACAGAAGCATTAACTGTAGCACTTGACAGGGTTTTCCTTGACTGACAAATATGCTTCTACTCTCTTCAGCAGTAGCACCTAAAAGCTTCACTAAAGAACAGGAGTTATGAACCAGGAACTTTCTTCGCTACCCAACATGCAGATGTGCTTTGAGCACTGTTGCCTCCTGGAGGTCTTTTGTCAATAAGTCTCCAAGACTACTTGGTGCTTCACTTCCAGTAGCAATCAGTGGAACACAAACAAATGTGTAAGGGCAAATGGCAGATGGTAAAATGAAAGGTAAAACCGGTCCTTAATGTTACCCAGCACTTCTGGTATTTCTCCACTGCGGAGTGCTTGATTTCTCACTATTGACATCCTCTGTATGCATTTTCTGTTGGTGGCAGTGGACAGTCCTGACATAAAAAGTCTTAACTGCACTCACCTAAGCAGCTTGGTCATGTATGCTCAGAACTGGACAGGGCTAAAGTCACTTCACTGAAGTCAGTAAAACTGAGTCCTGTCAGTACACCGCAGGCTGATGTAGCTCTAGGATTGTTTCTCTTATGAAGGATATGAAGATATAAACAAAGCCCACTCAAAGGCATCTCTTTCAGGTTCCTCTTCAGTATTTTCCAGCCTGATCATATTTTAATCCAAAGGTGATGCCAAAAGGGTAAGCACTTCCCTTACATCCTCCTTCAGGTAAAATACAGAAGGGTGAGAGAGTGCTGATCCATGCTGGAGCCAGTGGAGTTGGTATGGCAGCCATTCAGCTGTCAAGATTGGCAAAAGCTATTCCCATTGTGACGGCAGGAACTCAAGAGAAACTGAAAGCAACTGCAAATGCTGGAGCAGCTGCAGGGTTTAACTACAAGAATGAAGATTTTAGTGAAAAGGTCTTGGAGTTCACTCAGGGTAAGAATGTCTATGTGAAAGACAGAGCTGGGGAGGAGTGTGTACCTCCTGACAAGTATGCACATACATCGCTTCAACTGTCACCCTAGTCGGTGAAGGAGCTGAGAGTAACTTAGCACATCCCAACAGCCTTTTCAGCCCAAGAATCTACCTTTCTCTAGTTTAACTGAGCTCTGGTTTATGCACAGGCTCTTTTGGCTTAGTGCTCATTTGGCAATAAATACTGTGCCCGTGTTGCCTCCACAAGGAATCCAAATGCTTGCACTTGTCTTTGTAAATGTTTGGATACAGGCACAAAACTTAGTTCTCTCCCCGTTTACTAAAAGTTAGCTTTTCTGAGCACTTGAGATGGGTTATGACAGTCTGAATAATGATTCTTCTTTTCTGCCTGATTCCAGAATGCCTTAAAAATCATTGTGGTAATTTCTAATTTCAGTAGAAAGATTACATAAAGATATATAAATAATTGCGGGACTGATTCTGCACCTCTAAAGAAAAAGGCTTTAGTTTTGTCTGAAATTCTCCTGCCTTTAATGCATCTCAGCTACACTGCTGAAATCTCTTCTATTTCTACTTGAGGTTCTGGAGTAGATATTATTTTAGATTGTGTTGGTGGCTCATACTGGGAGAAGAATCTGAACTGTCTGGCTACTGATGGCCGGTGGATTATTTATGGACTACTGAGTGGAGGTGAAGTGCACGGAGATTTGCTTGCAAGGCTGCTTTCCAAAAGAGCAAGTATCCATACAAGTCTGTTACGATCACGAGACAAGGAGGCAAGTAACAGCTATCACCAGTGTATACAGTCTGATCTTAAATTAGTGATAGCTTTGAGAGCTGTCTTTTGCTAGCGCTGTTAAAGCAGCATCTAATTATTACCAAAAAAGCACCACCTTGAACTGTTACTATGTACTTGGGAAAACATTGTAAAATTAAGTTGTAACTTCCAGCTTTCCATTTTTATTAAGTGCCTCCCTTCTACAACTACTAAATCAGAGGAATGACACCTGGGACTTCTATATGTACTTTATGAGTGTCATCATCTAAAGATTTGGCCTAAGAAAAGCAAAACTCAAGTCATCAGGCAACTCGGATCAAGTTGGGGTGGGGTGGAGAGGGAAAATAAAAAACTGCTGTTTGATAATTGTTTTTTTTTTAAAGTAGAGACTGAGACCATTTGAATGGCCAGAAATTAAGAAGGGAAAATTAATTTATGTGGAAAACGCTCAGATGTTATGGTAAAAGACCAATGCAGAGCCCTGAGATACATTCTGACCATGGTCTAATATATGATGTTCTCAAGATATGTTACCGGTTTGAGTTTAAATGTTTCTGCAATGAACTTTTTAACACTCGTTGAGATAATTTAATTCAATTAACATATAATTAATCTAAAAGTTTTCTTCCTGTTTGCAATTTACACCTGTCAGATAAGCACTTTTGCATCCCTATGCAAATATCAGGAAGTCTTTCAGACAACTGTGCATATTTTATATGCTGTGCTTAGAGATGCCTCTGCAAATGAAATGATCCAAAGTAACCTTAAATATGCTTTTATTTTCAATTCAGTATAAGGAAAGGCTGGTGAAAGCCTTCACAGAAGATGTGCTGCCATATTTTTCTGGAGGAACCTCACCTCATCTCCAGTCAGCTGTTGACAGTGTTTACTCTCTGCATGAGATTGCAGAGGCTCACAGGAACATGGAAGAAAACAAGAATATTGGCAAAATTGTCATCGAAATGCCAGCTTCATCGTAAAGAAAGGCTGACTGGTGTAGTCTTTTCAGGATCAGAATCATTATGGGTGTTTGACAGGTGGAGAATCTGTCATTTCTGCTTCCAAATCTGTAATGATGTATTGTTGGAGAATGCCAAATAGAAAAGGTAAAGCAAAGCCTTACAGGATGTGCTTAATAAAAAGGTTTGCATAGCAACAATGGTGTCATGTTTTAAGTCACAATTATGTGCAGCACTACAAGCCTGGGGAAGCCTGGAGTGGCTGGAAAGCTGCTCAGTGGTAAAGGACTAGGGGGGGTGTTGTCAACAGCTGGCTGAATATGAGCCACCAGGTGGCCAGGAAGGCCAACAGCATCTTGGCCTGTATCAGCAATAGTGTGACAAGCAGGACCAGGGCTGTGATTCTTCCCCTGTACTCATCACCGGTGAGACCAACCTTGAGTACTATGTTCAGTTTGGGGGCCCTAACTACACTGAGGCATTGGAGTGGACCTAGAAAAGGGCAAAGATGCTGAAGAAGGGTCTGGAGAACAGGTCTTGTTGCAGTTCTGGAGCCCCCAACACAAGAAAGATGTGGAACTCCTGGAGCGAGTCCAGAGGAGAGCCACGATGATGATCAGAGGGCTGCAGCACCTCTGCTATGAGGACAGGCTGAGAGAGTTGGGGCTCTTCAGCCTGGAGAGGAGAAGGCTTCGAGGAGACCTTAGAGTGGCTTTCCAGTATCTGAAGAGAGCCTACAGGAAGGCTGGGGAGGGACTATTGACAAGGTCTGGTAATGTTAGGACGAGGGAGAATGGGTTTAAACTGGCAGAGGGGAGATTCCGACTGGATGTTAGGAGGAAGTTCTTTACAGTGAGGGTGGTGAGACACTGGAACAGGTTGCCCAGGGAGGCTGTGGATGCTTCCTCCCTGGAGGCGTTTAAGGCCAGGCTGGATGAGGCCTTGAGCAGCCTGCTCTAGTGGGAGGTGTCCCTGCCTATGGCAGGGGGTTGGAGCTGGATGATCCTTGAGGTCCCTTCCAACCTAAACCATTCTATGATTCCATGAAGTGGCTGTGAGACAACAGGGGTTGTTTAGTCTGGAGAAAAGGAGGCTGAAAGGAAGACTTCACTCTGCAGCTACCTGAAAGGAGGTTGTAGTGATGTTGGCACTGTCTCTTCTCCCTAGTAGTAAGTGATAGGACAAGAGGAAACAGCCTCAAGTTGCACCGGTGGAGGCTGGATATTGGAAAATGTCACCAAAAGGTTTGTTAAGTATTTTAACAAGCTGCTCTGGGAAGTGGTGGTTATTTAACAGGTACACTTCGGGTGGTCTTTAGAAGACATGCAGATGTGGCATTGAGGGCCATGGTTTAACGGTAGATTCGGCAGCGCTGGGTTAATGGTTAAACATCATCGTCTCAAAGGTCATTCCCATGCTAAACGACTCCTTGATTTGACTGAAAACGCCAGTAAGCGCTCCTTAACGCGGAGAGGGCTACCTGGCAAAGCCTGCCACTCAGCTCTGAGGGCCTTAGGGCTACCTGGCAAAGCCTGCCACTCAGCTCTGAGGGCCTTTGCTGACCTGGGGGTCATCACCCACCGCAGGCCAGGCCAGGCCTCGGCAGCTAACCATGGACTCCGCACGGCGCCGGCTGGCTGTGGCGTTCCCCCCGCCGCGCGCGTTCCTGAGGCGCTGAGGCGCCGGTAGAGCCCGGCGAGCGCCGGGAGGCATCCGCCGCCGGGGAGGACGAGGCGGAGCGCCGCCGCCAGCACGGCACTGCGACGGCCACAGGGCACGGGCAGCCGCGCGCCTGACGCGCTCGTCCCGGGCGGCCCACGGAGCGTGGCGGGGGGCGGGCGCTTCCGGCGCGGTGCAGGCTGGGATAGCAGCCGGGGCTTCCGCACGGCTCGGCTCGGTGCCGCGGGGGTCTCCCTTCCTCTAACGGCGTTTCTTTCCCGAGCGGCAGCTCCCTCCTTCTCACCGGCACCATGGCGATGCAAGCGGCTAAGCGAGCCAACGTGAGTGCTCTCCCTTGCCCACTCCCCCGCCTGCTCTACCCATCCGGTGACGGGGAGCGTCCCTCGGCCCGGGGCTGAGAGGAGGCCTTCCCCGCCTTCCGCGTTCCCCGTCGAGGTGGGCCGGGAACGCGTCTCCCTCCTCCAGGCAGATCTCATGTTGCACAGAAACATGTCAGGTTTGTAGCTGTGGAGGGTTAAAAAAGGGCAAATGAAGCACTTGGCTTCGTTCGGTGATGTTAGACCCAAGATGTAGCACGTACGCTGCTGACTTTAAATTCCGAAGTGTTGGATCTAGGTTTAACACAATGTATGTTGTTTCTGCATCAGATCCGGCTGCCTCCAGAAGTCAACCGGATCCTGTATATTAGGAACCTGCCATATAAAATCACAGCGGAGGAAATGTATGATATCTTCGGGAAATACGGGCCTATTCGACAAATCAGAGTGTAAGTATTTTCGTTTCCTTTGAAAAGGTAAGGGTCTTTTTGTGCTTTAGTATCAGTATGCTTATTCCAGTCAGTAGCAACAGGATTTCCAGGCTTGGAGCAGAATGGCTGGAAAACTGCCCTATAGAGAAGGTCCTGGGGCTGTTGATGAACAGCCAGCTAAATATTAGCCATCAGTGTGCCCAGCACACAGCATCCAACAGCATCCTGCCTAGTATCAATAGTAGTGTGATTAGCAGGATCGGGGCTGTGATTGTTCCCCTGTACTGAGCACTTGTGAGGGCATTCCTTGAGTACTGTGTAGAGTTTTGGAGCCCTCACTACAAGAAAGACATGGCGGTGTAGAGTGGGTCTAGAGATGGTCAAAGAAGCTAATGAAAGGTTTGGAGAACAGGTTTTGTAAGAAGTGGCTGTGAGGGAACTGGGGTTGCTTAGAAAAGGAGACTTAAGGGGAGACCTTCTTGCCCTATAGTTCCCTGAATGGAGAATGTAGCAAGGTGAGTGTTGGTCTCGTCTTCCAGGTATTAAGTGATAGGATGAGATGAAAAGGCCTCAAATTGCAGCAGGGGAAGTTTAGGTTGGCTGTTGAAAGAAACGTCTTGACTGAAAGGGTTATCAAACACTGGAATAGACTTCCCAGGGAGGTGGCCTAATCTCCATTCCTTCAAGAGTTTAAAAGACGCGTAGCTGTGGTGCTGAGTGACATGGTTTGGGACCAGAGTTGGTAGAGTTAGATAATGGTTGGACTTGATGATCTTTAAGGTCATCCTTTAAATTCTAAAATGGTCCTGTAATAAATAGAAGTGTTCATTCCAGATCTGCAGTGATCGCAAGGGATCGTTCAGTGCATAGAATCAAGTGAGTTTTACACACACAGAATCACCTTTGATAACCAGAGTTGGTAGGGAGAGGCCAACCAAGGATGGGAGAGGCCAACTGTTGACATTGTGTTGGAACATGTAGCTAGTGAGATCCTTCCTATATAGTGACAGGTAACAAAAGTGATTGGGGAAATGGGACAAGGAATAAGAAACTGCATAAAATTAGTGCTTGGGTAGGTAGGTGGAGTTCCTTGCTAATAAGCATAAAGGAGAATTAATATTTAATGAAAAAGTTTGGAACATAAAATGGGGCATACAGAATTAAAAAGTATCAGGAGCTTTCCATCAAAGCAGTGTGCTGGCCTTCATGTCCAACAGGGAACTGCCTCCCTGCTGATTGTTCAGAACTATAGATTCCCATTGTTTGCCACAGAAATCCTGACATGAGAGAAGGCATAATGTGGAACTCCCTTTGTAATGGCTTCTGTGTACTTCTTATCCCATTCTCTCTCTTGTACACAGCCTGCAATGGATATGTGTGATGTCATTTGTCCTTGGGAGTTCTCTTAGGAGCAGACACCTTAGAGTTCTTCTGATTATCAAGTTGACTATAAATATCTTATGGCTGAGATCTTTTCAATTTGGAGGCTCTGCAATCTCTCTGGGCTAGTTAGTGTGATGTGCCCAGACATGTCTTCTGTCCCCCTGGCAAAGGAAATTGAGTCAGTGGTCTGACAGATGATGAGAGTGCTTTTGAAGTGGTCTTGTACTAGCAGGGCTATCCTGACTCTTAAATTGTTTTTTTCAATGTGCCAAAAGCCATATTCTGTTGAGAAATCTAATCCAGACATCCATTAACTGACAGTCTGGTCTTGCAATATTAAATAAAACCAGTTAATCATAGTAATAAAAGCTCAGAGTACTTCCAGAGACATGACAGCTCCCGACAGCAACATCTTCTGATAGTTGTTGTGGAGAGGTTAAGTTCCCTTTGGAGCATAAGCCTGTGTCCCATTTCCTATTGTCTCCAGCTGTGAACTGTAAGTGTAGATAGGTGTGGAAAGCAATGAAATGTTATTTAATAGCTATGAAAAAAACCACAGTAATTTGGGGTTTGGCAAAGTTACATTTGTTAACCTAATCTCGGTCACTGCCAAAGACTAACAGAACTATTTCCTGTTCATTTCATTTAACATTAAAACTGGTCTTGCTTTGCAGTGGAAACACTCCTGAAACTAGAGGTACAGCCTACGTGGTTTATGAGGACATCTTTGATGCCAAAAATGCTTGTGATCACCTGTCAGGATTCAACGTGTGCAACAGATACCTTGTCGTTCTGTACTATAACGCAAACAGGGTAGGTGCACTTGGGTTGGTTTGGGGTTTTGTAAGTTACCTGTGAACACAGCTAGCACAAACCAAAACTCTATTGGACCAGACAGTTGCCTGAATATTTTTTTAAAAATCCAAACTGGTGAAGGGAATGGATTGGATAAATTGATAGGATTTCATCTTTACTTGGTGTTCTGTGTGCAATAAAAGCACCTCTGGGCCAAGAGCGTGAAACGTGTTTCTGGTGCATGTCCTTTGAAAAGAGAAAGCAAGGGCCTTGAAACTGCACAGTTGCAGCAGAATGTGAGATCATAGCATTTAAATGGTTCAGGTTGGAAGAGACCTTAAACATATAGTTCCAACCCCTTGCTATGGGCAGAGGACACCTCCTACTAGACTAGGTTGCTTAAGGCCCCCCTCGCTGTAGAATAGAATAGAATAGAATCAACCAGGTTGGAAGAGACCTGCAAGCTCATCCAGTCCAACCTTGCACCCAGCCCTATCCAGTCAACCAGACCGTGGCACTAAGTGCCTCATCCAGTCTTTTCCTGAATACCCCCAGGGACGGTGACTCCACCACCTCCCTGGGCAGCCCATTCCAATGCCAATCACTCTCTCTGGGAAGAACTTCCTCCTAACATCCAGCCTATACTTCCCCCGGCACAACTTGAGACTGTCCCCTTGTCCTGTTGCTGGTTGCCTGGGAGAAGAGGCACTGAACACTGCCAGGGTTGGAGCCTGGGCAACATGTTCCAGTGCCTCACCACCCTTGTGGTAAAGACTTTCTTCTTGATGCCTAATCTCAATCCAGCTTCTTCCAGTTAGAAGCTATTACTTGGTTTACGTTGTAAGGCCTTGTTTACAGGTAGAATATCTCTAGGTCGTGATGTTCTGCCTGTTACTGATGATACCCACAGTGCTGTGATATTCTCAGAGGCTGAGAATTAAGCAGTGCTATTTATGTGTGATATTGATGTAGTTCATAATGATGTTATTTGTAGTTAGAAGGAAATAGCGTATAATAAAATGAGATTTTGGGGTTCTTCTCATATCTCCTGTTTTCCTAATTACAGGCATTCCAAAAGATGGACACAAAGAAGAAAGAGGAACAGCTTAAGCTTCTCAAGGAAAAATACGGAATTAACACAGACCCACCAAAATAAATTGATCTTTTTGGAAAACTTCTAAGCTCTGCTACTGAGTTCAACTGTTCTCGAGCTCTGCTGTTGAGTTCTTGAACTAAATGCAGGAATCCTTAATGAAGCCTTACAAATCTTTTTTAAAGTTCTAATTTTAATCTGTATATCTTCACATTAGAATTAAGAAAGTGTAAAACATCAGAAGATCTGCTTTAAATGGGCACTGTGGTTTTAAGGGTGACCAAGTAAATGCTGCATAACCACAGCCCTGTTTCTAGCAGGACCTTTTAAGACGTTTCATGCCCCCAGTTAATCCAAGAGCTCGAGGGGCTCTGAACTATCTACATAAGCTGAGGTAAATGTCACTTCCTGCTTTCTGAAAATGGAGTATTGCAACTAGTGTCCTTGCACAGGAATTTCTGTGCTTTTTAGAGTATGGTTTGATACTTCTTCACACCTGTGCGTTGCACACAGAGTGCTGCACATTTCTCCCTCCTGGAATGCTTGAAGGAGCCTAAGTCCATTACATGATCATTAGGCTGCTTCTAGAAACAAAAGCCCAAATCCATGCTTCTAAGAGTTTCTTCTACGAACTATAGAAAATGTTCTTTTAAAGTGATAACAGCTGTCAAAGTGTTTTGTCCCCAGTGACAGAGACAAAACTGGTAAAATGCAGTAAAATAATCTTGCTCTACTACTGCATTTCTCTAGAGCTGACCCAATGGAGAACAAAGGTCTTCTTATGTGTCCCTGGTTTGTCCTGAGGTTAGCGTAGGAGTGACAGCAATTCACACTTTTTAGTGTGAAGAATACCTGACCAAAATGAGACCATGCTATTTTTTGATACCTGTAGTGTCTCATTTCCCACTTGGTGTGTTTTGAGTTGTAATATATTCCATCAACATAAAGGTTTAGATGTAGAATCTGGTAAAGATAAAACATGAGTTTGCTTTTCAGCACTCATGCTGTGAGTAAAATTAGTGTGGTACAGGGTGTGTATAACCAGTGTATTTTGGAAGTGGAAAAGAATTGGTACCTGCCTCTGTTCTGAAGCACCTGTTAGTCACTTGGACCCTGTTGGTGTCCTGCCTTGGGAGGATTTACTTGCTTGGATGTGATGTCTGACTCCCTGAGCAGACAGGCAGAGATCATTTTGGGGGAGAAGCAAACATTTTGAGGATTTGTAATTTAGTTTTTTTTTTTCTTTAAGTGCACTGCGCTGTCATAAAGGAATGTTTCATTTTTTTTATCATTAGATTTTCATTGAAACCTGTCACATAAAGAACTAATGCTGTTCTTTTGTCTGTTTACTTAAATAAATGTGTCTACATAGTTCTGCCTTTTTTCACCAAGACTTGCTTTATGCTGTGCTACTTCTGCATGTAAGCTTTCCTGTTAGAAAGGAAGTCATTAATCACCTTAAATGTTGGTGATGGAGGTCAGAGCTTACAGAGCATCTGTCCCTGTACGTACACAACTGCCCATACATGTTCAGCACAAGTGGGGAAGGCTGCCCAGCTGCGAGTACCAATGCCCATCTCAAACGGACGAGGTCCCTTGTAGTTGCCATGTGCAGTGCATGTTTCTCACCTGGCAGGAGCATGAAGGGTGGTGGTGACACTTTGAGCTGGCTGTTTCATCCCAGAGGAGAAGGGAAGAGGCAGCTGACATGGCTCTGGTGTGATTTCAGCTTCGGGTGGGGACTTGAAATCCCATCCTGTACCTGGCTGGAGTGTCCCCTGGGATGAGTCTCCCTTCTTTTGCAGACAGGCATTTGGGATGTGAGCAAGAGCTGTGTTTAGTGCATACAGTAAAAAGCTTTGTACCTGTGCTGTGGCTGTTACATACCTGTGTCCCACCCTTAAAAACTTGCAGGCCACAGCAACCCATCCCTGAGGTTGGGAACTGGTGATGGGAGACTTTAGCAGCTGGGGTTGTGTCTCTGACCTGCAGGAATGTAAAGCTGCCATGCTGCTGCAGCTTTTCCACTTGCCCAGCCCAGTCCTGCTTCTCTTGTCAGGTGCAGCTGTGATCTGTTGCTGCTCCTGTGAGGTGAACAGTTACTACAGTGCCAGCTTGCTTTTCAGGTCTCACCCATCAGATTAATACAATCCGAAATTTCTCAGACCAAAACCAGCTTGCTTTTAAAACGTTTAAATAAGTGAAATTCTACTGGAGGGCTTCTGTGTGACTGTCCATAGCACATATACATGTGCCAAACAGGAGGATAACTGGGGCCATTTACAGCAGTTGCTGGGCACTTAGAAGGCCTCTTGCTGCACCAGGAACAGGAGGTGCTTGTCACCATGCTGGATTTATGCTTCTATTCAATAAATAAATACCAATAATAAAATGTCAAAGCACTGGTAACCGTGCTGCATGCTGCTAGCCTTGTTTAGAATCATGTGCAAGGACCACACTGCTTCTGTCAAAAGCAGAGGGCACGGTGCTTCCAGTGCAGTGTCTGTTTTGATAAGCATTCAGTGCTGTTTGAAAAACATACATAAAAACCAATTCTTTAGGGTAATAAGATTAATAAAAATTCCTTCAATGAACCCTCAAGATCAGCAGCTTTTGATTTCTCTGAGAGCTCAGCTGCTGCCTTTCATTAAATATTCCATTTCATACTTTTTTCTTCTAGTGCCTGTTCAGGGCTTTCAATGTCCCTGCACATGTAAAATGAAATAATCATTTGTACCTGCAAGACAGAGGGAATGGAAATTGAATGCCCGGAGGATTGTTCTGATGAGGTCTGCTCAAGATTTTGTTTGAAATGTAATATCAAAGGACAGGGAAATGAGTTCAGTTATATGAATGGCAGAGAGGGCAGCAACTAAGGCAGATGTTACCAGCCTTGTACTCTGCATCTGTGCTTTTTTTGTGTGTGTGCTCACTTCCCATTTAATTTTTCAGGAAGTAGGGCATGAAATTAAGCCTGGAAGGTCGTATTTTTCCATGGATGCTGTTTAGAAATCAGTAACAAGAGCCTATCTGATTACACAGGCAATGACAGTCACTTTTTTCCAAACTATTATATAGTGGCAACAATTCTATGCACTGTGTTGATTGATGATACAATTAAATAAATTAACACACTTGCAGTCAAATAAAGAGCTGAAGATTACATTTCCTTGAAAGCTTAATTTCCCTAAGTGTCACAAAATACAATTAGTTTTCATTTCAGACTTTTTTTTTTATATGGAATTGGCATGAAAAATGTAATAATCTCTGCTTCCAGTAAAGGTCTCTGCAGAGAAAGGGTGATGAGGGACAGAGCTTCATCATCCTTCTGTCATACAGATTTTACAGACTCAGTAATGGCCAAGTTGTACTGCTGAGGGCAAAAGGAAAGCACACAGCAGCTCTGCAGATAGAGATGTTAAGTCTGAGGAGGATCAGCTCCTGAAGCCTCCCAGTAGGATGTTTCTCACTTGTAAGGCACCCAGAAGTGGAAAAGCAGAGCAAGGCCCTGTCTTTAGGAACAGTAGAAGCTTGCTAACAGCAGGACTAAGAGATGATGGACAAATTGTGGCTGTGCTAGTTTGAAGCTAGCTAGAATGTTTTGGTGAGAAGAACCAGATTACAGGCTGTGAAAGGGAAACAATGGTGATGTCCACTTCACTCATAGGCTTGCTGAGATGCATAAGAACTAGAGTGTAAACAGAGATAAGGGAGACGCTCTCTGTCCGGGCTGTGGGCTGCATTTCTGTCTCTAACCTAACCTGCCGTCTCTCTGATTAATCCACCTGCTTCCTAACCCCTCTGGCCGACCCCCCAATCTTCCTTGGGCACAAGGCAACATCTGGGGTAAGGTAGAGAGGGGTGGGAGAAGGTGGAAGGGTGGCTGAGAGCCCCTCCTGGGGACTCAGGTTTCTGGGAGGGCTGTTGTGTTTCTGTATTACCTTTTACCTTGTATATTTCTGTCTATAACTGTATATACTGTAAATATCTGCTTGGATATTCTGCTAAGCTGTAAATAATAAGCTTCATTCAATTTCCAGAGCTGGCTGTGTCTAGTCTGGGTGATTTCTAAAGTAGGGGGCGGGTAACACCCAAACCACCACAGTGGCCATGCCAGGTATGCTGAGCCAAACCTCAGCATCACTGTTCACTTTCGAGGCATTCAAGAAATGGCCCAAACCAAGTCCTTTATGTTGTCTGGCTTGGGTTTGTTTTTTTTTTTTTGTTTGGTTGGTTTTTTAGGATTAAGGTTGGTTGGTTAGTTGGTTGGGAGTTGTGTTTTTTTAATGAACAATGAACTTTAACTGGGCCACTGGTGGAAGCAGCTTTAGACTGATGTGCTGGATCAACCTGTGTTTGACAGGTGCCACAGAACTACGTTTAACTGAGATGTCTATAGCTGCTGCAACAACCTGTGATCTGTAAACCAGTGCTGAAATCAAGGCCAGTGACAGGCCAGGGCAATGGCACTGGGGACTGGGAGACACCAGTCTAAATCCCCATATATTTGAGGAAGTTGGCCTAGCCTGAATAAAAGAACTATTAGTGGCATATGGATGTGTAAGCTTGTTGCTGCAATGATCCTAGATTTACAACAAAAGAAGCGTCATTTTTTTACAGAGGAAGGAGCAAGAAAAAACATTCCACCAACCCTCAGTGAATACATCTGCAAGAGAAGAGTTTCACAGGCTTATTAATTAACAAACTGAGATGCATCTCTGTGCATAAGCTGTAGGTACAGGCCAGATTTCCAGCTGTACTCTTCTGTGCTCTTATTTTCATTCTCTCCTCCAGCCTCCAGGAGGTATCACCTGGAGGTATCTATACAGCTCTGTGGCATGTCTGTTCCTGCTAGGTGTGTTCTCCTTATGCAGCCTTACACAAGGAAACAGCTCACCAATTGCCTGAAATTCCTCCACCAAAAAATCCATTGGTTGCAACTACACAAATAGTTTATAGTCGAGTTAAAGATTGTGACCCAATGATGCTCGTTTATTACAGCAGAGGTGAGAAATCAAGTTTAGGTAAAGTAAAATAACAGCAGAAACAGCTTTGCTGATCAGGTTTTGCTCATGCAGTCAGGTAAATGGCAGACTGTGCCCTTCCTTCCCATCTCCATCGGAGGAAGCAGCATTATGTGAATTCATATAACCATCAAATGAGATAAATTTGTCACAACAAATGTGCTACATTTTATTGGCCAAAAAGGCCAACACCATTCTGCCCTCTATAAGGAACAATGTGACCAGCAAGACCGGGGCTGTGATTGTTCCCCTGTACTCCGCACTGGTGAAGCCATAGCTGGAGCACTCTGCTTACTTTTAGGCCCTCCCTACACAAAAGACGCTGAGGTGCTGGAGTGCTCCAGAGAAGGGAAAGGAAGCTGGTAAAAGGTCTGGAAAACAGCTCTTCTGAGGAGCAGCTGAAGGAATTGGGGTTGTTTAGTCCAAAGAAGGGTAGCTGATAGAAGACATTTTTGCTCTCTACAACTCCCTGAAAGGAGGTTGTAGTGAGGTAGGTGTTGGTCTGTTCTCCCCAGTTATAAGTGATATGATGAGAGGAAATGGCCTCAAGTTGCAGCAGGGGAGATTTAGATTGGAGATTAGAAGAAAATTCTTGACTGAAGGGGTTATCAAACAGTGGAATAGGATCCCCAGAGAGGTGGTCAAATCCCCATCCCTGAAGGTGTTTCAAAGATGCAGAGCTGTGGTGCTAAGCGGCATGGTTTAGTACCATACTTGGTACAATTAGATAATGGTTGGACTCAATGATCTTAAAGGTCATTCTCAACAACTCCATGATTCTAAGGAACATTGCTCAATGTCCAGTGCCAGAAGCCTGGTGCAGAAAGCAAATCTGCAGGCCATATGAACAGCATCAGAAGATGCATCCTAAAAATACCCCTTGCGTTCAGTAGCCATGTATCCCACAGCTCACATTTGTTTTATAAGGTGGATGCATAGTTCTGCTCTCCTCTAGCTTTTGTCAGATCTACTGGCAAATTTTACTACTTTTACAGTCATAGAAGCATAGAATTGGACCAGCATTGCAAGTCTTTGAGAAACATCACTTTCTTCAGCAGCCAAACTTTGGGCAGAGTTGAGTGGCTACCAGCAGGGCAGGAAAACTTCTCTGTTCCACCAGCCCTTACTTGCAGATTCCTGGTACCTCTGGTCCCAGAGAGATCTTCCACTGTGCCATCTCTAGCAGAAGGAGTGCATGGAATGATGTGGATTTCACACGAGAAATGAACAAAAAAAACGTGTTGATGATGGTTTTCAGAACTTCTTATGCGCCACAGGGAATTCCAGTGGCCGGAGGAAGCAGAAACTATAAAGAATCCATTTTTTATTGTTTGGTGGCTTTTATATATATAAACATAGATATAGGCTTTTAATTCTTAACTGAGACAGCTCTTTGTTTTAAAACAGCAGCAAGCAGAACGTACAAGTTGAGAAAAGTGGCAGCGCAGGTAACTGGTTTGGCTAATGCCCGTTCTTGTACAAGGTGTACATTGGATTGTGGGTTGTTTTTTTTCTCATGAGCACCTTTTGTGTTTTCTTTTTCTTGGCTTAGTGTACAGTAAGGCAGTGGTTTTTCAAAAAGGAATATATATCTATATTTATATACTCTTTTCAATCATCACTGTAAATTCTTCTTACATGCAAATTAAATAAAATGTACAACTTGAAGAATGTTACAACGCTGGACATTTGTCTCAGGACAAAGCTTCTAGTAAAAGGCAAATACAGACACCACAAAGTTAAAAAAGAGAAAGAAGGCATAAGGAACCCAACTGCAGGTGCTACTGACAGGACAGCTTGAGCAGGGAAGATTGAGATTCCAGTGAAGATTTCTCCTGCTGCTGGCAAGGCGAGAAAGAATGGATGGTTATTAACAGATGTCTCCAGCCAACTCCCTCGAGATGATTCACTCTAACCTGAGAAGCTCCACATCAAAGATGAGAGTAGCATTGGGAGGGATAACCCCAGGGTGGCCTGTGGCTCCATAGGCCATCTCAGGTGTGCAGGTCAACTTTGCTCTTTGTCCTAAGCTCATCTGGGTTTTGGATGGTAGAGAGAGGTGGGGAAAATAAAAAGAGAGAAGACAAAAAAGCAGTATTAGGAGGAAAACAAGGAACAAATCACTACATGACAGATTTACAAAACTGAGGAGAGTTGGGGCCACCAGATATAGGTTGGACTCGATGATCTCAAAGGTCTTTTCCAACCTGGTTAATTCTGTGATTAATTCTGTGACATCTTTCAGCTTCAAGCTAAAGTTGTCACAAACAGATGAGATGGATGTCTCCTGACTCTTCTGGCTTCTCACAGCAGTTATCTAAGTTGCTAGTCTGGGAGTCACATAAAGGGTTTTTAATGCATACTTTGGACTATTCTGCCTATGCTGAAGCCAGCTATAGAAGTGAGCTTGTTTTGCAGAGCACAGCATATATGTAATACCATCAGCCTGTATTAGGTAAAGTCTCTCAGCAACAGACAAGACCAGAGCTTTATATTCATGAGAGATCAGTGCCCTATACTCAGCCCAAACCTGAGGACAGATGTCTCACCTCAGGTGCTGCTTGTTCACACTGCAAGCCCTCGCCCCTAGGATGGACAGGAAGGATGATTTATTTGACTCTAGCCTAGCACTGGAGGTAAGAGTGCTCACTGAGATTTAAGGTACCAAGAGTCTAGTCCCTGATCTCCCAAAAGATTATTCTGGGGTGGAATGCTCCCAAGCTGCTACTCATGCACCATGCACTGGTGACTGAATGTTCAAGAAACATGGCCAAGAAACAATCCCTGATTTGAAGTACCAGTTATGACTCCAACCTCTCTCCCAATATCAAGCACATCACTAAAGTACAGATTACACAGTATCTCCTATTGAATTTTTTTTCAGGGTCTATAAAATATGCCCAAAGTAGAATTTTCACCAGTTTATGTAGAAGGAAAATGTGAATATGAGCTTTCCTAGATTCAGGCAGTATTCATGCCCTGGGGATGAGGGTGTAAGAGCAGCTGACCTCTTCTGGTCCCTGCAGAGCTTTGCATAGAGCAGGCTGTCTGCTGGTTAAGTCATACACAGGTTTTTGGCATGGAGGAACCTTGAACTGTTAGAAATCGAGCAGAGAAATACAAATATTGCTGATATCTGACAGTCATTAAACCACAGTTTGAGAAAACCTGCATGTCAGACATAGTGAACTGCCTGTTTCCAAGTGCCTTGAGTTAATTACACTCCACAAACCCCTCCAGACCCTGGAAGGAAGGGAGGCAGTCCCAAGCTCGACTTCAGACACTAGGAGGAGCAGCAGGGCAGTGTTGGACACTGATTCCTGGAACAGGTTTTGGCCACTTACTAAATAAGGGACACAAGTCAGGGAGCCAGTGGTCAAGGAAGGGACAGACTGATTCACCCAGCACTTGCTGCCACTGCTTTACCCGCACTGACTTATATTTTCTACAGAACACTGGGGTCCTGAGCATCATTCAGGCCTTATTGTAAATAAAGCTCAAATCCTTGAGATGAAGGTGGGTATTTCTAGGATTCCTCAAACGGAGCTCTTTGGCTGGAGAGAAGAGAATGCTGGCATTGCTTTCTCCAAAGGGCTGGGCAGCATTTTTACTTTCATCCCTCTCTGGAAATTCATGGTTGCATCATTCCTCAGGGGATTTTTTTCTCATTTTGCACTCTTCCCTTGTCTCTATTTAAGTATAAGAACTTGTCCCAGTCATAGTTGTTCCTATAATAATATTTGAATGGTTTCTTTCTACACTGAGCTCTAGGACCCCAAAATGGGCTTCATTCTCTCTTGCACTTGAGCAGCCCAATCACACTCCTTATGTAGAGGGCCCTCACAGCACTGCAGACAAAACCCAAGAGCTGACAATGACTTGTGTCATGTGACTCTCCTAGAGTTCTACTGTTTTGGCACTCAAACTGTAGTTAATAGAGGGCAATTTGCTTTTTCTCAATGTGGGGTTGGTCAGTCAGTGTTCAGTTTTGTAGCTGGGAATCTGAAATCATGAAAATTGAACAGTGTAGTTTGGTACTTTATTCAGTAAGGGTCAAAGTCAGAAGCTCAGTCATGGATGTCACCAAACAGGACAGCATGGACTTTTATTGCATAGCTGAATAGAGGCCACTCCATAAATTGCTGCCACCTGGAACAATTTAGAGGCTGCTACTGTCTATTTGTGGAGCTGGCCATGGAAAAAGTGACAAGACTTATGTGGGACACTGGCACCTGGAGAGGGGACTTCATTTCTGCTTTCCCAAGCACATACCATGTGGAAAGCCTCATGAGTAGGGGATGCCCCTGGATGGAGGGAGAATAACTACAGAAAATGCTGGGCTCAAATGGACAGTGCTTTCAGAAAACAACATCATGTCCTACACTGTGATTTTCACTTGGTCTTGCCACCGTTGCAGCAGACACTGCTGTGCTCACACACCTTCAGCCAGCCTGAAGTTCAGCTGGAATAATTTCTTCATACCTGTGTAACACCTTCTTCAAAGCCTTTAATGACTTCTTGCCTGCCAATCTTGAATCTAAATGGCTTGTTTCTGTCTCTGGAGGAATCAAACTTCTTCCCATTCTGTAGCATTCCTGCCAAAACAAGACACACAGTTTCACTTTGAGCTACATCTAAATTTAAGTGCTGAGAAGGAGGGAAGAAGGGAAAAATAATGCTGCTGATTTCCATTTCACTTTGAAGCCTCATCCAAAACAAATATGGCATGTGAGTCAAAAGCAGTGGTGCCACATTGTTAGCTTTGCCTTCCAGTACTTTAAGCTCTAACATGGAAGTTTCTTCTTCTTCTTCATGCAATAGGTACTCATATCATACTAAACAGTGCACAGACATACGGAACAGCTGTTGCTCACATAATGAAACTTCCTGGCCAAGTAGATAAAAGCAGGCAAGGAACAAGTGCACTGCAGCAGAAGAGAGAAACCCAGTGCAGGAGTCTGATCCAGGCCTGCTCCTAAACACAAAAAAGTTCCCTGAAACAAGCCTACAAAGAACCCCAATTCAACATAAATGTGATTAGGTTTACTTCTCAAAGGACACACCATTTATTTTGCAGTATTCTTGTTTTAAGAGTGTAGCTAACTAATGTAAGCAGTCTCTGTGCAGTACATGTTGGGTAACCAGGGGGCTGTCGCCATGTGTGGCTCAAAGCTCGCCACAATCAACAGGAGCTTTCCACCACTCCAGAGGATGAGGACGTAGATTGAGGTTTAGGAACCCAAGCCAAATTTGCTGCCAGTCTGCAAGCATAGGGCAGCTCTTCTGGCTTGCTCCTGCAAATTTATACCAGAACACTATCTGCTTTCTCTACCTGATTTACTTAGGAGTACTAGAATAACATGCATGACACAGATGTGGCCACCCCATACCATGTGCAATGAAACTTCTACACAACTGCCTGTATCTCCTTCTCACACAGAAAGAACAGGAAACACTGCATTCAAAAATACAACAATAGCAAGGACATTTTTATATGAACACTCTGCTATCCTTATTCTTCATATTTTCATTCAGCCACAATGGACAGTTGCAGAAATACCTCACTCACTCCTTTTTGATGAACAACACAACACGATTTCAGCCTGCATTTTAAGAATGATTCAATCCTCAATTCAAGAGAGATGTTGAGGTGCTGGAATGTGTCCAGAGAAGGGCAACAAGGCTGGTGAAGGGCTTGGAACACAAACCCTATGAGGAGAGGCTGAGGGAGCTGGGGTTGTTTAGCCTGGAGAAGAGGAGGCTCAGAGGTGACCTCATTGCTGTCTACAACTACTTGAAAGGAGGCTGTAGGCAGGTGGGGGTTGGTCTCTTCTCCCAGACAAGCAGCAACAGAACAAGGGGACACAGCCTCAAGTTGTGCCGGGGGAAGTCTAGGCTGGATGTTAGGAGGAAGTTATTCCCAGAGAGTGACTGGCATTGGAATGGGCTGCCCAGGGAGGTGGAGGAGTCACCGTCCCTGGGGGTGTTCAGGAGAAGCCTGGATGAGGCACTTAGTGCCATGGTCTAGTTGACTGGATAGGGCTGGGTGCTAGGTTGGACTGGATGATCTTGGAGGTCTCTTCCAACCTGGTTGATTCTATTCTATTCTGTTCTGTTCTATTCTAACACATGCCCAGATTCTACAGCAAATGAATGAATCTTCACAGAGTGCTACACAATTAGGTACTCCCATTTGCTTTTTGACCAGTGGNGTTGCTGGCTGACTGAGAGAAGAGAGCAACCTCCTCCTGGCTACAACCTCCCTTCAGGTAGTTGTAGACAGCAATGAGGTCACCTCTGAGCCTCCTCTTCTCCAGGCTAAACAATCCCAGCTCCCCCAGCCTCTCCTCATAGGGCTTGTGCTCGAGGCTTCTCACCAGCCTTGTTGCCCTTCTCTGGACACATTCAAGCATCTCAATGTCCCTCTTAAATTGAGGGGCCCAGAACTGGACACAGTACTCAAAGTGTGGTCTAATTATGGTAGCTTTCAACCTAGAAGTACTTGGTAATCGCACTTTCAAAATGCTGGACTCTGAATATTGCAAGCTTGGGCTGCTACTTTTATATTAGAATAAAATATTTTAATATTAGAATAAATTCTTCCTTTGTAATGCTGTAGTGCTGGTGTTCTGGGCACATAACCATGGCTCTCCTGTGCAAGGTGCTTCACAATGAACAAAGCATTCATTAATATGCAAATATCTGAGAAAGCTTCTGGTTGGAAACAATATTATGAAGTGCAGCTTTGACAGAAATTGATGGGAAATGCTGCCTTTATGATCTGGTAAGAAAAACCCAATCTTACTAGTTTCTTTTCATTAAAGCAATTATATTAAAAGGCCAGTTTGATGCACAAGTTTTGACTTTTCAGTGAATATCATCTATTATTGCCCAAAGAACAAGAGAAAAGGCATTCTTTTGCTTGCTTACAAGTCCATGTTACAAGTCAAAGGTAAAGAGATGTGCCAGAATGACAATGCAACAGGATGGATTCCTCTTTATACTTCTAAGAGGTAGGAACTTTTATGCTTCTAAAATGCAGACAGTTACTTTGAGCTAATTACTCTGTTTTCCTCTACAATGAAGTCAGAGGAAAATGCAGGAGGTGATTCATCTAAGCCAATCTAGGGATCTACATTAGTATGTAATGAATGGCACCCTAGAAGTGCCTATTTCTTTGCAACAAATGTAAGAGCAATCCAAACAACTAGCTCAGATGTAGAAGCCTCCATATTCCTTAGTAGTTACATCAGTGGTGATGGCATTCTGGACTCACAGTAATGAGCATGCAGTATTTGATTGTCCTATTGAGGTTCCTCTCTAGATATCTTACATCAACATTGAAACTAAATGCCATATTAAGACAAATTAGGTGTTGACCAAGTCCAACATTTGTCAAAGGGAGTGCTTCAGAAACATCTGTGCATATGTGTAAGGCCTTAGGGGGAAAATTATTGAGTAAGTTGCCCTTGAGGTACTTTTATAACTGTCACCATTAGTGCCTGAAATATTCCTTAAGTTTTTCACACGACAATAGTGAAGTGGTTTATGTCATGCAAGTCCATACAGATATTCTGCAATGTATTGCCTCAGTGAAATCCTTGAACCTGCTCCATGCAGGCTGGGAAGTCACTCCAGCTGTCTGCACAAAGTTTTCTAGTCACAGACAAATGTGGCTTGCATATGACAATCAAACCCAGCCTGTGTATGGAGGAGGGCAGGCAGGCAGAAGCAGCTCAGGCATATCGTATAACCCCTCTTGAAGTACTGGATCTGAAGTTTAAATGGCAATCCTTCCTCACAGCAGTTTTATTTTTAAACACAGCATAAAATCTTGAGATTCCACAAAATAGCAGACTATTAAGTAATCCAAATATTTAATAGTTTTAATATTAAAACATCATCCTGTCATTGCAGTCTGCATGGTCAGAGCAGTACGCAAGTATTATTTAGTCCTGACAGCAGTTCTGTCAGGTAGGGGGAAGACATTTATTATAAAACAGCCTCAGTCTGGAAGTTCAGCTTCAGATGCAATGTTCCAAAACATTTCAGTATGCTTTCACTTAATTTTGTAACTAAACCTTATTAAAATACTCAATTTAGAGATCTGATGGCTTACTAAACACCACATGTCAAACAGGTGGCACAACTAGAACTGACTCTTCAGAGACCCTGACAACAGCTACTGGATAGGATTGCCCATTGAAAATAATGTTTCTATCACCTGCCCATAAGCTTGCTAGTCTAATGCAAAGATAAAAGACAACTCCCATTTAACCACCAAAAGCTCAGAGAAGTGAATCATAGAATCAACCAGGTTGGAAGAGACCTCCAAGATCATCCAGTCCAACCTAGCACCCAGCCCTAGCCAGTCAACCAGACCATGGCACTAAGTGCCTCATCCAGGCTTTTCTTGAACACCTNTTCTCTGGACACCTTCCAGCACCTCAACATCTCTCTTGAATTGAGGAGCCCAGAACTGGACGCAGTACTCAAGGTGTGGCCTGACCAGTGTTGAGTACAGAGGAAGAATAACCTCCCTCCTCCTACTGGCCACGCTGTTCCTAATACAGGTCAGGATGCCATTGGCTCTCTTGGCCACCTGGGCACACTGCTGGCTCATCTTCAGCCTACTATCTACTAGCACCCCCAGGTCCCTTTCGTCCTGGCTGCTCTCCAGCCACTCTGTCCCCAGCTTTGTAGCAAAGCACAAGAGCTCCTCCTGTGTTTACAGAAATGCTCTGTTTTCAGGAAAGGCTGAAAACTCATCAGGTGATAAATTCAGAGATGTAACATCCTCTGTCATCACCTCACCTTATTGCTTTTGGAGGAGAAACTGGGGTTCAACAAGTCAAATGTGTACTTATTTGCCCAAGCTCTGGCAGAGGGAGTCAGTTCTCATATGACTATCCTTTAAGTGCACATCTATTTTAAAAGTAAGAGTTCCCATGTGCCCTGGAGAAGTTCCAATCTGGACTTAGATCTGAACTTTAGGTCTTTTTTATCTACTTCTGAAAGCTAGAGTTGACTCTTGGGAGCTAAACCAGCATAACGTTTTGTTTTCTCTCTTGCTAGCGCATCAATCAATTTTAATGAAAAAAAAAATTATCTGGTTAACACTCTTCAACAAGGACAGATGCTCATCCTTGGCCTGCTAATGCCTTTATCTAGCTAGCAAGAAGGAGAGCAAAAAAGACCCTACAATCTGGAACTGAACAATGACATGGTTTTGCAAAGTCACAATGAGAGTTTTGACTGCGCAAGAATGTCTCGATGCCTATGTGCTCACTTACTAAAATCTTGCTTGTGATTCTGAAAGATAACAACCATAGTATGAAAAAGAATTGTACAAACTAAGTTACCAGAACACTGTGTGGATTTGAAAACATTCTGATCTGCAAGGTGTCCCAATCAATAAACAGATTTTAAACATTCAGTGGCTGTAGAAAAGGAGATGTTTCAGATCATGAGTCCTGCTGAATCTCTGAAGTTCAGCGAATTGAAGCTGAAAATCAAAGACCAGACAAATACTTTTTAAAAAGATATATGAGTAAATACTTTTTAAGAGATATATGAGTAGGGATCCAACTAAACTGCCAAACCCACAATGCCATTTGGACCAAAACAGCGAAAACAAAGCTTCAGTCTAGGCTTAAGCTATTATTTCTCATTAAAACATAGGTGTGTCTGCACTACTCTTTTAACATGA
Organism: Tricholaema leucomelas; assembly: GCA_013400475.1. Classification (NCBI taxonomy): domain Eukaryota; kingdom Metazoa; phylum Chordata; class Aves; order Piciformes; family Lybiidae; genus Tricholaema lacrymosa; species Tricholaema leucomelas. Next base: position 644,761 of record WAAF01016634.1, on the reverse strand, counting down.
ATTAACTAAATGAGGTCCATCAACCTCAGCTGAGATCACATCCTTTAAGTCTGTTTCCTAAGGGGAGAGGGCAAATGACATTGTCTGTACTTGCCTAGAAACTGGCTGAAAGATTGGAGTTATAACTAAATTTGACAGAGGAATAGGTTTCATACTGAACTAAAGATCCTGTGTATGGGAATGAAAATAAAATTGCATAGGAAAAAGATCCTGTAAGTGCTTCTACTCAGAGAAATGTCTGTTATCAGAGAATGTATTATTGAGATATAGTCAGGAATGGAAAGACATACATCTTGCACCTGGACCACAGTCTAAGTTTCTTTTTAACCAGAGGGTTCCTTCATCTGAGAATGATTCACCTGGGAATTCAACCAGCCACGTAACACAAATCTACAGCACCAGTCCTGTTATTTAGACACCTAATATACAACAAAATGATGCCCCAAGCCATGTCCAAACCATAGCCTGTCGGATTCACATGCCTGAATCTGTAAAATGTATGTGTAAAATTCCGCTGCCACCATTCACCATCTCAAAGATAGAAACTGTGTCTCAACCTATCATCGAGGTTACTGCTGCAGTTAATAGAGAAAAATAAGTATTTCCAAGAAGGATTCATCCCACATAGACTGCAGTAACCTTCTGGAATTGTTTATCACTCTCAGTCAACTAACTTACAAAAGTTAACAACATTACTTTTAAATGCCAAACTGTCAACCTTTTATGGGCCCTTTCTGAGCAGGTATTAACTCATCCATCCATACCTACATGAGGCAGACCAAATCGCATCCCAGGCTTCAATGGCTTCAGTGTTCACTGATTCATTTCTCTTTGCAGCATTGACATATTCTGGGAATTAGAAGATGGTGATTCTAATTCACAACAAATCCCTTAATTTCACTAGCTGCTCTCTTTTCGTCCTCTACAGTGGGATTCACTTACCTCACAAATATTAAGAGGATTAAAGGTGGATTTTGAAAGACAGCAACATTCATCTGTGAAGTGTTCCATTATCGTAATGTTTCAAACTGTAGTTGCCTACAGAACATAAAGGCAGCTTGAAGACAGCTACTTTCTGAACCTATGTTGGCAGCAGAAAGAGGGGCAGATGTTCAAGGGTTTCTAGGACACCCCCGTTTCTTTTTCTGTAGAACTGAGGTTCTTCAGGACAGGGACTAAATTATGATGCCTTTCAATGAAATCACCTTTCCAATTATGCCTTGTAATAAATCTGTGCTGTTATAAACTTGGCATTCAGTTTGGTCCCTGGGGTTCTCATTTGCTGCAATTAGTGGGCTAAGAATTTGTGATCTCAAGGGTTGTTGTTTTTTTCTTTAAGATGTATTGTTTCTATGTCAAAATATGTCCTATGTTGGGAGGATGTTAGAAAGACTGACAATTCTGATTTTCCTCTGATTTACAACCTGTGACTATTACTAACATACACTTTTAGTCTGAAAAAACATATTATTAGGAATTTTCTAGAAACTGTACAAAAACCTTTGTGTCAACACTGACACCTTCACAGTGTATAAAGGAAGACACAGTCTTGCAAAGCAGAGGAGTCCAGCATAATCACTTAGGAGCAGTAGGAGAAACACATCTCTAACACCACAAATCACATCCTAGACTGTTTTACACCAGCAAAACTCCACTGATTCTAGTGGTGTTATTCACATTTTACCTTAAAATAGATCCGTTCTCTTTAGGACCCAGTTCTGACGTACTGCAGTAAAGCAGGACAACTCCTCTGCCTTCAGTGGTCCTCCACCATCAGCTTCTGTCTGAGTCTCACACTGAGCCACCTGAAATGCCTGTAGTTCACCATCAGGAACAAGAATGGTTTCCATATATCTTAGTGTTAAATGCAGAGATCTGGGCAACACTTTCCAAGGCAAATACAGTTGGTGCCTTGTGTTTCTGTTTCCCAGGGACAGGCTTAGAATCATAGAATCACAGAATGTCAGGGGTTGGAAGGGACCTTGAAAGATCATCCAGTCCAACCCCCTTGCTAACATCCACAGCATTCCAGCTCATTCCATCAGAATCTAGATCTGTATAAGCTGGACACCTTCCATCAGAATCTAGATCTGTATAAGCTGGACACCTAACACCTCTTACATCTTTATTCCACTGTTACCTCAAAACAGTTACACTGTTTTACACTTTTTCACCATAACAACAGCTCCCAGTAATCTGTAGTTACACTTGGCCATGAGCCTCCTTCCAGGCATTAAGTAGTGTATACCTCTGTTTTCCTTATTTTGATTTCCAAAGTAAACTCTTTTCTGGACAGATTTGGTATCTCATCCATTTTACTGTTGAAAATTGTTTTCACCCAAAATTCTGATTGTTGTAATGGAACTAAAGAGTACTGAATGTAAGCTGGAGGATGATTTAATTTCCTATGCTGTGTTTGAATAGTGGACCATCTTACTGTGTCCTCTACTGGGACTCGGGCAAGTGAACTGAGAAGGGAAGCACAGGGCTTTCCAGGGAAACATTCAGCAACAGAGGTTTAGTACTACTGTAAATGCAGACTCAGTTTTTCCCTGCTAGTGCTTCCTCTCCTTCATACAAACAAAAAACATAGGAAAAAAAGGATTTGCTGGCTTAGACTGTATTTTTTTACAGTCCACAACCACTTAAGGAAAAAAAAAGAATAATCTTTTTAAGAGAAATTTCAGTCTAGAAGGACAGTGGTTTGAAGACACTGGAGGATGCGTATCAGCTCTCTACCAGATTTTTTTTGTTGCTGTTTAAAAAGGCATCAGCAACTATTTGAATGTGCCATTTGTTGCCATGACAATCACTGTCTCAAAGTATAGAAATGGGAAATGGATAGTAGTGGTGGCCACTTCTTAGTTCCTGTTACCGCAGAGCACTTCAGTAATGGCTGATCTTTTTAACACAGACAGCCTTGCTGCTTCATTTTCATGTATTATATACTCATATATCTTTAATGTGGAGTAAGAGCAACACAATCAATTATTTATTATGCAGCTGACAGCATGCAATGAAGACACAACAGCCAACTATTCAATAATGCATTATCATGTACTATATATCCATGCTGTGTACAACTACAAGACAATATGAAAGAGCCTTGCACTTAGGTTGACTTCACAGCCAAGAAAATTACATGCAGTTGTCTAGCTCACTCTGCTAAAAGACATTACTCTGTCCTAATGGCTTTATAGATTTTCATACTTTTAAAGGAGAAGAAAAAGTAGATTTACCCTCAAGGCAGGTATGAGGCTCAATAAGCATATTCCACATGATTTCTAAGGAGACCAAAACAGTTCATTCCTCTTGTCTTAAAACGGGATTTTAATGATTGATTCTGTTACCATTACAAAGTCCAGCTGTAAAATATACATACTCTATGGCATAAGGCAAAATTAATTTGAGTAAGCATGGCAGAATCAGGTCAACTTGGGTATGCCAATGAGTAGGACAATAGATATCTAAAGCAAAGAGACTCTATTAGTACAGAAGTACTTTGCACTTCTTGCATGTCTACCTGTAAATACCATGTCCTGTAACACAGGTTCTGGAAGGAGAGGGCAAATTCCTGACTGGGCTGTTTTCCCTCTGCTACCAGCCCAAACGCACTAAGAGCAGTTCAAGACCTTGGCTGGAATACAAGTATGACACTTTGCAAGATTTCCCACCCAAAAACATGCAGCAGAGCTTTGCCAAAGAATACCGGCCATCTGGTGCACCAAGGTGATATGGCAATTCAATCAGTCGCTTCCTTTTTGTCTTTGTTTTATTCTCAGTCTCATACCATGCCACAAGACACACATGTGATTTCCTTCCTCCCATTCCTGTTTGATGACCATCTATGCAATAGCGGCATAGACTTGACATTTTACCCTGTAGCACATATATGCATGTGCAGATGACCTTCTACTGGGGAGTTATGCACTTCAGTAGGGGGTTAAACCTCACTGCAATGTGTGAACATATTAGCCATCTATCTCTTAGTGTATGGCACAAGAAGGACGCAAGCTAGGTCAAGAAAGCTTCTGAATGCAGCTGTGGAGAGTATGCAAAATACCACAAAAAGCAAAAAAGGGAGCTCCAGACATGTCCCGGGAAAGCTCTGAGTACAAGTCCCCCGTTAACTGCTCTTTGTTACATCCACCTGTCTTTATGCACAGCACAGCACCTCACTCACAGGAGTGTTTTATTGAAACTCATCTGGACAAACACAGCAATTGTCTAACGCCCTGCAAAGCACTTAGTAACTACTCTGTTCTCAAATAGAAGGAGAAAAGCATTCTTGAAAAAGAAAGATGCAACCAGAGGAAAACACAGTTGATAAAAATGGGTGTTGACTGAGCCATGTAAGGTGGCTCAGTCGGGATGACAAGATTACAGATACTCCAAATAAGTCAGAAGCAGACACTGCTGGTTCCATCATGATCTCATATGTATGTAAAACACACATAATGTAGAATTCAAGCACTTTCTGTCCAGGGTTTCCCACTTTTTGATTCAGACCGGTCAGATATTCCTGTAACACATCTTATCTTAAGATTGTGGTATAACCTTCCTGGTTGGCATGATGCAATATTCTCTCCCGTCACAAGTGTTCAGAGCATTCCTGGAGAATCAGCTCCTCCTGTCTGCAACTCCTTGTGGGAAAACAAGACATGAATTCACTGGCACAAATTTGGGGCCACCACGAGGCCTCACTTAAGAGTAACACACACAGTTTCCAGGGTTATCAGGTGAAACACACTACCGTTTTACTCAGGGGCTGAATCCCTTAAGAGTGGAGAAAGACAGATATGTAGATGCTGCACTCTCTCCACTGACATGGACAAGACCATAGAGTTCTAGGTAGCTAAAGACAGTTGAAATTAATTCCACTCAAAATGACTTGATCACAGTCAAGATTAGTGAAAACCAAGCTGGTTTTGATTTGTGTACCTAACACCTTCCTGTGGATTGTTCCCTAAGGTCCCTCAGAGTCCATGACTGCAGTTCTTCCCACACCAATCTAGTCTCTTCCAATATAGGACGACGGTAAACATGCTGCAGAAATAACAGAAGATAAAAGCCACTTCTGGTCTTTGAAAGAACTCTGAGAAGGGTTTGTTAACAACTTATGTATTGAGTAACCCTCATTATGTTGTTGAGAGTTGGGCCTCCCATTAAGAATATGTAAACCTAGCATTTTGCTAAGCGATCTTTAGCATTTGCTGCAACGCTCCAGTGGAAGAATGTTTTTATTTTGATACTATTGTTTTTCTAGACTGCTTTTTTAAAGATATAGGAGACACATGACTAAATAGATCTTTCAATAAATGTGCAGTTTATTCCTCCCACCTACTAGGAACACACCTGCTTTCACAAAGAAAAAGTCTTTTGGCAGTATTCAATGTAAATAGTATTTTATGTGCTCCAAGGCAGACCCTAGCAGTGTCATAAATACCGCTCTGCCTGTAACCCCTGAGTGTTCAGAAATGATATTAGCTGCAAAATTCTTCTTTTCCTACATTCTTAAATTGAATAGAATAGAATCAACCAGGTTGGAAGAGACCTCCAAGATCATCCAGTCCAATCCTGGTTTTGCTCAGTGTTGCTGGTGTTGCAGATTCTCTGACATTGATGGTTCCCCTGATATCCAACTAAATTGAATGATGCACTTGGGAGTATTCTCCAGAGCAGACTCCTGCAAGAATTCAGAACAGCATAGATTTGTGACCAGAGCAAAAAGCGAGATGCCAAAAAGAACAGGTTCTGTCACTGTTAGACAGTGTCTCTGAGATAGCTGTGTAACTATAACTCACCATCACCTTATTCCCTGGGAAGTGACTGCAGTTTCACCCATGTCAGAAAGAGACCACTTGAATATCCAGCAATTATATTATTAATCAATATACTTTACCTTCGCTACCTTGAAAGGCTTCATTCGGTAAGCCTTAAAAGTATTTTCAGAGCCACAGTGAAGAGCAGCTACTAACAGCAAAGTTTGTTATTATAAATAGGTCTTTTTTATCTCTAAGGTTTGATCTTGGTGATCTTATAAATGAACTACAGAAAAAGTGGCAGCTGTTATCTTGACAGATGGGTCTTAAGCACTGCTCTGCTGGACACTGGACAGTCGTCTCTCTGGAGAACAATAGGAATTTCCAAGTGCCTGTAACTATTTTCATCCACTTAATAAGCCACTCATGTCTTGAACTAGTACAGGGAAGAAGCAAGGAGAATGCAAAATAAATGTTTTAGGAGAAACATCTCAGAGAAAGGGGTGAGAATCAGATAAGTATCACCTATTAGTGATTCTCTCCTTGAGTTTTACTGAAGTGACACACAGAAAAAGAAGCAGTTTGTTACACAGGCCGTGGAGGCAAACAGGCACTGCCAGAAGGTGAGATACAGAAAGCCTGTGCACTGAGTGAAGTACAGCCTGCAGTCAACCAGCAGGACATTGTAAGTGCAAGGCTGCAACTCACTTTTCAGCTCTTCCTAGAATTTAGCATCTGGATGTAGAGCTCTGAATCCAATTTTAAAGACAGACACAAGCCTGAGAAATTAACATCCTTTTTAAAGGGTGATTGGTATGGAGGGGACTGCTAATTTCTATTATAAAGATGTGCTAAGAGCACCACAAGTTCAACTCTACCTCAAGCCTGAATTTCAACCTATGTCCGTCACCTTTTCTGATGGTATTCTCATCACTGGAAATCAAACTCTCAATGGGATCACTCCCTTGAATCTGTATGGTAATTGGAAATGGAGAACGATGAAGTTAGGAGTAAACTAAGCAAGTAGTAATTAGGGAGGTCAGTGCGATGAGTAGAGACCTGGATCTCAATCATTGCTCCCTGGGTAGGGTTTGTCCCTGCATTGCTCTCATTCACTTTAACAGGAGTTTGAGAGTGGACTGCCCGGATGTGAAACGGTTTTCCAAAAGCAGTATTTTCACACACTTGACTGCCGCAAACAAGAGACATTTACATATGTTTGGGAACTAAGCGGTGAATCCACAGACACAAACAGCAAAGCTAAACATTGACAAACACCTTAATAGCACAAGAGGGTGGAAAAGAAGATGAAAGTGGACCAAACATTGCAGCTTTACATAAGTAAATGTATTATTATACCAGCAGCAAAAACCCAGAAAATTCAGACTCTACAGCAAAATGTGTAACATCTTCAGCTGTAAAATCAAAGACAGGAATGATGAATACTCTGCACAAGTCACAGGAACTGCTGTAGACCAGACAGATCACACTACCTTTTATCATCCCAGTAAGTGTAACTGAAAAACTAGCATCCTATGTGAGCAACTTGCTACAGGAAGTCAGTAAAAACCTGTTCCTAACATTGACATGGAACTGCTGGAGCGGGTCCAGAGGAGAGCCACGAAGATGATCAGAGGGCTGGAGCAGCTCTGCTATGAGGACAGGCTGAGAGAGTTGGGGCTCTTCAGCCTGGAGAAGAGAAGGCTTCGAGGAGACCTTATAGTGGCTTTCCAGTATCTGAAGGGAGCCTACAGGAAAGCTGGGGAGGGACTCTTTACACGGTCTAGTAATGTTAGGACAAGGGGGAATGGGTTTAAGCTGGAAGAGGGGAGATTCTGACTGGATGTTAGGAGGAAGTTCTTTACAGTGAGGGTGGTAAGGCACTGGAACAGGTTGCCCAGGGAGGTTGTGGATGCCTCCTCCCTGGAGGTGTTTAAGGCCAGGCTGGATGAGGCCTTGAGCAACCTGCTCTAGTGGGAGGTGTCCCTGCCTATGGCAGGGGGTTGGAGCTGGATGATCCTTGAGGTCCCTTCCAACCTAAACCATTCTATGATTCTATGATTCTATGATTCAAATAGCAAAAACATATAAAGGTCAGAGCACTTTTCTGCTGCAAAAATAATGATTGTCCTGTTCAATTTGATCCAAAACACTGAAGAAAATACAATTCAGAATATATTGCTTTATTTTCCTATTATTAGTGTAAACTATTTAAATTCAGCTTTGATGAGGTCTAAGGAGTTCTGGAATGCCACCACTCTAATTAAACACTAAGTATTGTTTAGCTACATCCAAGCTAAAAGACACCCAAGCCCTTAAGGAGAAAACATAAAAGGAAAAGAGAAAAGTTAAAATTCACAAAGCACAGGCTGAAGGGGAGACATATCACACAAAATTCAAGTATCCAGACAGCCAAATCAGGCAAAAGAAAGGCAGAAACTAGCTAAAATTTGGATCAAATAAAGTAAGATTTATATGAGAGTGACACAGTTATCTAGCCTAAAATTCCCCCAGACCCTCAGAGGTATGCTACATCACTTTTAAAAATAATTGAAGAGAACAGATGTTCCCAAACCAGGTAGCATGGCTTACTCTGTAATGCATAATACACAATGCTAGGGAACATACAAGAGCCCAATTTGTTTAGGCTGCTGCTTCCCTGTCCCCATTTTGCACAGCGAAGAGAAAGGTCTGTGGGAGTTAATTTGTCTCAGGTTTGTGTACTGTTCTAATGCTTAGACACGTGTCTGCAGATTTACTGGCTGCCTGCATAGGCAGTTTCAGTGATCCTGTTCACAAGGGCAACAATCACCCAACCTGCTGAGTCTTTGGAAATCATTCATCAGAGTTCTAAGTAATCTGGCTGTTCATGTTACCATACTGTTGCCAGGGAGGTGGGGGAGGAGGGGGGAAAGAAAGGAAAATTACATAAATCAAATGAACTTAAGTTTCAAACAAAGAAACTCTGCTGACTGGACTCAAAACTCACATAGGTACAAATCTTTCTCCTGGTAAAACAAGTACATTTGTGGATTTTTCAAGAGAATGGCTACAGAGGATTTAAATTTCTTGGTATATCTAATTGGTGTTCCCCATCACAACCGAGTATCTGTGGGCTTCTGCCTGCCCCCGTTACTAAAGATCACTAAGGATACAGCCAGGCATGTTTAAACCATAATTCTTATTTTGACAGGTACAAACCACATGAAAGCATGTTCTGCCATCTCATTTCACATCTCATGTGCTCTGCACAGTCTGTGGGCTCAGGCAGGATCCTACAGACACAGAACACGATATACTGCATTCCTTTTTTCTCTCTTAGAATCATCCACTTATCAAAATAAATATTGTTGTGTAGTAAGCTCACAAATTTTCACCAAATCCACCTACCCTTTTTGGCATATTTTTACAGCTTTCAACTTATTAATCTGCCCTGAAGACAAGACACTGATTTGTGAGAACTCCCCCACATTTTCCTGTGTTTTCCTGTTGATAAGCTGAGTTTTGGTTTCAGCTCAGGGGTTCCTCTCTGTTGTTGACATCATAGTGAAGATGCTCAGGCAGAAGAATCACAGAATATTTTCAGCTGGAAAAGACTTCTAAGATCATCAGGTGCAACTATTAGCTGAGTCAACCAAGCCCAGTGCTAAAGCACATCACTCAGCACCACATCTGAGATGTCTTTTAACATCTCCAGGGATGGGGATTCCACTGTCTGCCCTCAGTAGAGTGGTAAGTCACTAATGGATGGACACCTGATCTTACACATATAAGGGCACTGCTTGCACTCTATCCTGAACATCAGCCACAATGGCTGATGACGGAAAGACATCTAGAGCTGTATCAAAAGTCTACATTAGTCATAGTAATATTGGTAATTCAATTCTTCATCTATATTTGACTTTAAAAGAGTCAAACCATCTGCCTTGCACAAGCACTTTGTGTCCTAGTGTTTACCTTCTAGCAAGAGGACTATATACTGCTTTCTGTCCTTACAGAACCTCACTTTTTTTTACTTGCTGTTCACAGCCTTCTTGGAGACTGGTTACATGTTTCAGGGTCCAGTATGGTTGGTATTTAGCAGCCAATTTTCCAGGAAAAAAAAAACCTAGCATATAATTTTTTGCACAGCTTGTGAATGAGCCTTTTTGTGATCTGCCCTTAGTATTATGGTGGCTTCTAAACCAGCTTTTTCTGCAGTGATCTTAACACCTGGTTCTGCAGATTATGACACCAGACTCCTGGACAGCAAATCTCAAAGTAACACTTTGTTAGACAGTGTCAGAAATAGATCTTTCATCAGTCTTTTCCCAAGGGTTCAAAGGAAAGAAGTGTGATATAAAAAAAACTCAACACCAAACCCAAGCGATTTATATACCAGCTGCATCTGGAGTGCAACACTGCATTAACCAGAGAAGTCACTTCTGGAGCAAATAAAACAGCCTACTTCTGTTTGGTAGTATTTTTGTACCTCTGTTACAGCAAAACACGTGTGTAACACAGGCACAGTGCACCTTGTAAGAAGCCAGAACTCAAATAGTGTTTAGTTGCACCTCTCTGAATTAAGTGAACTGCTTTATAGGACCAGGAAACCTAAATATCAGTGCATTGCAGATCACCATTTTTAGCTGCTGCAATATCATGCCTTGTTTTCTGGCTACTGCCAGATTACATCATCTTGTAACAACTTTTTCAGTGGAGCAGCCAGAGCTCTGCTGACTAGAAATCCAACATTTTTTTTTTTGGTCTTCCTGCTTCAAGTAAGACTGGAAGGATGGGAAGGAAGAGAAAATTATAGCATGATATCAGCAAGGAAGATGACAGATGGCCCTGGGAAAGGCAACAATGCAGATACTGTCAGTACAGCATACACAGTATGCAGTACACATAGTACACAGTGCACTGTATCATATCTACACTCAATAAACACATAAGCAAAACCAATTCTTCTGAACTGCTGCATGCATGGATACATATACTTTTATTTTCTCACGTTAGTTTGTGCTCTTTGTGCCAGGTTCTCTGTCTAGCAAGCTGACAATGGCTAGGGGGAAAAGTCCTAGCAATGAAAACAACTAACAGAAAAGCCCTGTTTGCCATGGTACGAGCATGATTTCTGCTACAAATGCTTTGCAGGGTAAGACCATGACACAGGGCTGTCATATAACATGACTGCAGGTCCAGGATGCATGTCAGAATATATCTGTCTTGGCCTCCAATGTCAGTTTGAATTTTAGAAATAGACTGTGCATGCTCAAATCAAATACCAGAATTCCTCTGTGTGAGCTACAAGACCTGTTCTGACTCTAGATATTGCTTAAGAAAGAGGGGAGGCCAATTCAGACTGCAGAGTTTGGTCATTTTTTTCAGATGATCTAATGCTTTGCACAGCCATACAAACTGCATAGATTTTTCACACACAATGTGAAGTTGACAGTGAGCATTTGTAGCTATGGCACAGTATATGGTTTTACTCTAAGGCAGCCAGACTTCATTTCTGTGACTGGGAGAACATGTTATCTGATGCCTAATTTGATTAACAGTCTGTAGAATCTTTTTAGGCTGGTGCCTGGATATGATCTTTATTTCTGTCTTTGTGGTGACAGTGCTACCAGACTAAGTGCACTGGGCTACATCTCAGTTTGCTTCTCAATCATTTAAGCTCTCAGAACAGAACACAAATCAGTGTCACCTGTATTTTTCAGGATATAAGAACTTCTAACTCTTGTTCTGATCTCATTCAGAGCAACTTCAACATCCTACTTGCTCTGCTGAAGTGTCATAGAACGCAAAGCAGAAGCACTACCTTTTTATCTGCTTCAGCAGCCTTCATGGAGATTATGAAGTGTTGCCCTGATCTCTCCCAGTTCTGCGCCACCTTGCTATCTGAACACAAAAGGTCAGATTTAAAGCTGGGGTAAAACAGTTGAACCTTGAAAAGCTCAACAGAGCAATGCTAGTTTGTTCCAGATGAGAACAAAACCTCACTGAGCCTTTACAGAGATAGGAGACTTGAGATGTAGTAGTTTTCCCACCACACACTTTTTTATAACCATTTTCTACTCTCCTATGCACTTTTTTTCCCTTTCTTCCCCTAAATCACTGTATTTAAAGCCAATTTTCTTTCCAGGAAGCCTGAAAATTCTAATGTTCTGATCTTTGCACCTGCCACTTCTCCTGATGTGGATTTATTCTGTAGGACCCAGGACTAAGACACAGTGAGAATATTTACAGAATATTTACTTACAAATTCTTATTGTTAACAGTAATAAACAGCACACATGGATCAAAACTCTTCATTTATCCTTGCATCAAGAGCCTTCTGAGAGCTTAGGAGAGAGAAATGATAGAGCCTCTCTCAGTAGCCTTGCTTCTAGACTTTGAAAGGGCAAGGATTTGAAAGAGATCTTCACAGTTTCATTTCTGTGAAGGGAACAAAAAATCAACAGTGTATGAGACATTAAACTAGTTAGGTTTCAACACGTTTCACTGCAAAAGCAAACATCTGATGCAAGGTGGTCATATCAGTCAGCAACTTCAAGAACAGAAGAGGACCAGGTACAAAATTTCCCACCACAGACATGAAGACTAGCGTGTTTGATGAGCACAGAGTAAAATGATCTAATTTCATCACCTTAAGAGTGTTGTTTGGAGTTTGAGGTTTATATTCTGTTCATACAAATTCAAAGCAGACTGAGCCAGGTTTAGTTCATCTGGGTTTGCTGGATTGGTGTGACTTCGCTAAAAATAGGCAAATCAAACCAAAGCTCCCTACTCAAATCTGACCCTAAATTAATAGAAATATTCATGACCCTGAGACACTCCTACATTCAACAGTCTGAGTCAGAGCAGACTGCCTGACTCATTCAAACTGCTCTTCTCATTCAAAGTTGGAAATAGCAGTGCCATAGATGTTTCAGGAGGGGCAGTAAGTGATACTTGTATTAACACCTTCATTTTTGGAAATCTGCTGTGCCTGCTACAGACAGATAGAGGAAGGCTGGCAGGCAAAAAAAAAAATCAAATTCTGGCTTGTATACAGAGACAGTCATCCTGCCCTCTGAGTGGGGAAAATGCCAAAGAACACGTTGGATGGTGTGTACAAAAGGAACTAAACCCCCTCTATCTTGCTGTTTACTTGCACGGGCACATGCTATGAAATGTGTGTGCCTTGGAGTGATGGTCTATCCCCAGGAAACTCTGGCCTGTCTTGAAGAGAGTCATAATGTACTACAGGGAAAAAAAAACTAGCAGGGGCAGTAAGAGGCTAAGAGGTTCAGATTTAACCTTCGCTGGCCCAAAGCCAAATATGCAAGCAAAGGCTTAACAGAACTTTTTTCTGATACCTCTGTGCCAACAATAGATGTGGACAGGACAAATATTTACAGACGAAGGGAGACTGAATGAGGGGAGCCAGACTGCCTGAAGTGCTAATTATAATGATTAGCCCATAGCAGCTTTAGAGCCCTGAATTGACTGCTCCCCACAGTTGCAGACAGGATAGAATGACTCAACGTCAATGCCACCAGCACAAGATGTCTTTACACATGTACTGTGCCATGTTGTCCTCCCATTCCCTGAAGGTGTATTACTAACAGCGTGGTCATATTGTACATAGTACAGTACAACCACCTCTTTCTGAAGTCAGCAGAAGTAAGGCTGCCAGTGTGCTAAAACACATTCAAAACAAAATGATCCTGGAGACCTGGAGGAGGTGTGGACTCCTGTGCTCACTTTCTCCCTCAGCATCTCTCTGAGACCACATCTCACAACAGACATCTCTCCTCAACACCCAAAAATCTCCTTAAGATTTCAGAAAAAGAAATTGTTAAATGACTGATTCAGCTAAGAGATGTCTCTTACTTTATTTACATCTGAAAACAGAAAGTAAATGTAATAGTAAAAGACTGTTTCTGACTCTGTCTCTTCCTCCTCTATTCTTTGTTGTTCACCTCCCTTGGCTGTCTGGGAACAAGTTTCTCTCAATCTGTTTTTTGCACAGTTAAGCACAATGAAGCTCTTGAATGATTCTGTGATACAAACATAATCCAATTCTCTTTTCTCTGTTCCTGGAAACAATGACAATGCTAAGAAAAAACCCTGAACATCTATAGTAGAGGGTGAGCATTTTAGAGCAGAACTTGATCCTTTCACATCTGCATCTGCACTGAGAGCAACCAAAGGATCATTAAAGTGGTTCTTTACTTTTCCAGAGCTGAACTTGTTACTCCACCCTTAAAACTGCCATGGATGAATTTGATCTGAATATCTCCCAGCTTTGCCTTCCAGAATATTTATGTCTGAAGGCCCAGAACTGCTGCTGGTTGATCACTGCAGGACAGATCTTCATCAAAAAGGACCTTGACATGAATAGCCACATCCTGTATCATCTGTTTACACGGGTTTAATTGCATTATTTCCAACCATTTAAAATTATTCTCCCTCTTCCTACATAGCCATATTTACTATAAGAACTGGTAAGAGAGTCAGAGATGCATGGAAAAATGAAGAATTTTGATGCAAAAGCAGCTATGTATTAAAGAATTAAACAGGTCTTTTCAGTGGGAGGTTAAATAATCAAGTATCTTCTGTTTCTCAGTCACTTTGAGCTTTCATACAGAAGTCCTGATGTCCTGCTTATAAATTACTCTTTTATTTACCTTTTCTCATGAGAAAATCAATCAATCACTCAAAAAACCCCAAAACACACTCAAACTGCAACAACATGCAGCCTTCGGCCCAGAAACACTGTATAGCTGTAAGGAGACCCACAAAGCAAACACAACTCTATGACTGCAGATGAAAAACAGTTTACCTTGTGTGACTCTCACATGACTCTGCAGAGTAGCAGGAAGGGTGCTCCTAGTAACTGCTCTACAGTGCCCCTTAAATTCCTTGCTTTCTCTCACACTGGCCTCTACATGCAAGAAAATGGAAGGCCATGAGGTGACCAACTGTACTAGTTAAAACGTGCATTGGATATTACTTTCATCAGGCTCTTGGTCTGCCCAAAGTAAGAGTGAATATAAGAAGTGCTAAAATGCCCAATGAGACCAACAGCAAACTCTGTGGATGGCTCCAGAGCCACACTCAGATTTGCAAGTTGAGCAAACTTGAGGCTGCTCCATAAGTATTTTAGGTGGTGCCATCAAGAAGCAGCTTCCAAACACTGCACGTGTTGGCACTGCTACTGTCCAGACAAATATAATCGTTCTCTGTCTAATCCTAAAACTTTGAATTCTCTTACTTCTGTTTCTGTTTCCTGGTCAGAAATCCTTAAGCAGGAGCTGACCTGTCTGATCCCAGACAAGGTCTCAGCCAACATGGACCATCAGTGCAGAGCTACAGAAACACAGCTGGGGCACACTGAGGTTATGGATGCTTCCCCAGTTGAAATTGCTATTGCTCTCTGTCCGCTGTAGCCATGCATCATCAACTTAACTTTCCAGCTTAGAGACCTGGCTATGCTCTGAGAAAACAGGTATTTCCAACACTGCATGCTGGGATCACCCAAATGCTGCTCTCTGGATCAGGATCCCTCCATATTTGGACAGCAAAACTACAAGTGCAACCCCAGGGCTGCACTTGTCCCTAAGTCAGTCTGACAGCTCAATATTCTGCCAGTCACCTCAACACACAAAAAAGGGCAGCCTGTAGAGTGCCTGCAGGGCATGCCTGTGATTAGAAGTGGTGGCTCATACAACCCTTCTGCTCCCAGCCCTTGTCGGCTGCAATGTAGACATGACCTGGGGTGGTGTTGAAGAAAAGAACATGCTCAGTTTTCAACACAACAGAGCCTCTTGAGCTAGAGGCTGAACGTGTCATGTCTCCTAAGCCACACATATACATAACAAAAGGCAATAAAAATCTTTATCAAATGAATTAATACTACTTAAAATTGCAAGCCAAATGAGACCAATCTTCATTTAAAGTGGCCAGCAATGTTCTATAGTCCCTTGTCTCTATGGCTCATGACATGAAAAGCTCAGTAAAAGCTGAGAAATGCTCACTGCCTGCTAGAGCAGCACACAGTCTTCTAACTGCAAATGTATACACCATGTGGTATGTATTAATCAGATTTAAAATGTCACACCTACCAGGATAGAAGAATATAGTATCTGCTATTACACACATTCCTCTAGAAATGCTGACTGAAGAGTCAAGTTTTTCTCAGTACCTCTGCAAAGCTCACACTGTAGATCCATCAACACATTCCTGCCAGAAAACACCAAGTAGCACAATGGCATTGTTTTTGCACGTAAATGCAGCACAAAGGGCAGATATTTGAAGACAATTAGGTGTCTAAAGAGGTCATACTGTGAGTACTTCAAAAGCACCTGAGCATCTGAGTCCTCAGATTTCAATTCCATTACTTTAAAACCTTTTCAACTCTAAATATACCAGGGGCTGAGGCTGATTGTATGAGATTCAACAAGGCCAAGTGCTGGGTCTCTACTTCATGCATAGAACACTGATGGAATACTGTGTAGAAGAAAATAGCTGTTAATGTGTGCATTAAGAAATCATTTAACATTATTCATGCTTACATTTTGATAGAGTATTCATAAATACTAATTCTGAGTCAGCTTTGACCTGGCAATTCCCATGGAGCAGACCGAGGTGCTATTTGGCTGAACTTGCTCACAATGCATATCCATCGTTTTAAAACTAAATTTATTTCTGCCCTTGTCAACCTGCTACCTCATTATCTCACTGTTCACTGACAAAAGAAATGATGAATCATGAGCATTGGGGTACAATGAGCCAAATACACTCAATAAAATTAACCTCATTATGTCAGTTGTGTGTAGCATGATGAAGCCCTCTGGTGGGACCTCTGAGGGCTGCTGGAACACATGTAAAGAATAGATGCATTGTACTGAAAGTAATGATGAACATATACTTCAGGAACTGTGCACAGCAACATCAGGGCTACAAGCAGATTTGCATTTGAGAGTTGTTGCTGTGTGACATTCACAAAGAGAATTTTTTCTTTCTTTTGTATATGGTTTGATCACTAGGCAATTTTCTCTACCAATATCCAAAGCAGGTATCATTTTCTACTTAAAAGAGAATCAAGCTATTTAAAAATCAGGTGAAATGTCTTCTACACAAACCATCAGGGGTTTAAAAGTTGTGTAATAAATTACACTAGGCTGTGTTCTGCCAAAAAGATAACACGAAAAGTACTTTCATCACAGGAAAATTAGAACATTCAGTGCTACAGAATCTATATGTTTATGTAGAGATGCAGGGCTCACATTTACTGTACCTCTAGTTTCTGATGAAGTGCATGCTTCCATATTCTTCTCAGTAGGGTGACCCACAGAGACCAGAAAGGTCCCAAGGTCAAAAATGTGGTATGCAGCACAACAGTTCTCAACAGTACAACAGTTCTCAACAGTTACTAACTTGCTTCTCTGTTTCCTTTTCCTGTTCCTCATGTCTAGACATTTCTCTGCATCAGTTCTGGAGTTTCCTTTCCTTCTTCACCCTGATGTAAGGATGATAGGGTAAGGCTATATTCTACCAAAACACAGGCTGCAAGGCTATCCCTACATCTGCTATTTCACATCATACCTCTGATGCAGGCCTATGTCAGGAAAGATACTGAAATGCTCAGTAGCTTTGCAGACCACACCACTTGCCACTTGCACTGCCTGAGGACATGCAGGCAATACCAGCCCCTGGCCACACTGTGACTCCAAGTACCTCTCCCTGCACCTCTTTGCTGTCTACAACTACCTGAAGGGAGGTTGTAGCTAGGTGAAGGTTGGTCTCTTCTCCCAGACAACCAGCAACAGAACAAGGGGACACAGTCTCAAGTTGTGCCAGGGGAAGTATAGGCTGGATGTTAGGAGGAAGTTCTTCGCAGAGAGAGTGATTTGCCATTGGAATGGGCTGCCCAGGGAGGTGGTGGAGTCACCGTCCCTGGAGGTGTTCAAGAAAAGACTGGATGAGGCACTTAGTGCCATGGTCTAGTTGACTGGATAGGGCTGGGTGCTAGGTTGGACTGGATGATCTTGGACATCTCTTCCAACCTGGTTGATTCTATGATTCTATGATTCTTTCCATGTAGTCATAGCACAGGTTTTCAAGTGGAGCTCTGGGCTTTGTCCCCTAACCACCTCCAGCATTAGCAGCACTTTAAAATCAAGGTGAGCTTCTGTGCTAGGCGCACATCATATTTTTAGATTCCATATTTTATTTTACAGTCAGTTTTCAGAGACTTCTTCCATGTGGTTTCTCGTGGGCCTATTTTTGATTTTACCATACACAGATGTACTTGAGGCATGCTCAAAGCACAGCTGCTTGCAGCTTAGGGTTCTCCTATAAGAGGACACAGCTCTGATGCACGTGCAACACAGAACCGCTGAAGAGTGAGTGTGCCCCGTGAGCAGATCACACCAGAACAAGTCAAGCAGTCCTGCTGCAAAACAGGACAGAGCTGAAAGTGGAACAGGGAGGGCTTCGAAGGGCCAGCCTTACCTCCTGGAAGTTGCTACTGCAGGAGCTTGTTTTGCCTGTATGAAACTGGTAGTTTTTAGAGAAGAGTACAGTAGTGTGATGCCAGTTACATGGGATGTGATGACTGCAAAGAGATTTATGCACACTGCCTTGTCAATCTTTCTGAGCTGCAAATGTTTAGGAGCATTGCAGATCACAATGGAAAGCCTTTCCTTCTTGCAGATGCCTCTGTCTTCTGCTAGGAAATTCTAACACTCACTTATTTTTATAGAAAGAGCTATTACAGCTCTCTGGTCAGATTCATGGCACAGATCAAAGGTTTCTTCTCAGTAACCCAGTAAGCCAAATGCCCATCTGTTTTAATGCAAGCATTTTGTTTTTCATATACAATAAGCACTTTCTAATTAAAAAAAAAACCCAACACCATAATTGAGGCCTTTGGCTATGTATGGAAAATGAAACATGATGTTGCATTCCCTAATTGGTTAATCTTTTTTTTAATCACCTTTTAATGTGCTCTGATTACTTTTTGGAGAAGTGACCAATTCCAAGGATGTCCAATGCAAGGTGGAAATCAGAAAGCAACTGGAAAGAAACGAACCCAGAGCTCCATACCAGCTCATTTTTCATGTTATGAAGCGTCTCCTACAAAATGGGGGGTACTGACTGATGAGAATCTCAACAAGAACCAGGAATCTGTGCCTGCAGCCCAGAAAGCCAACCATGTTCTGGGCTGCATTAAAAGTAGCACAGACAGCAGGTGATTCTTCCCCTATACTCTGCTCTCATGAGACACCCACGTGGAGTTCTGTGTCCAGATCTGGAGTCCCCAACACAAGGAGACATGGAACTCCTTTAGCAGGTCCAAAGGAGGGCCACAAAGATTATCAGAAGGCTGGAGCACCTCTCCTGTGAAGATAGGCTGAGAGAGTTGGGGTTGCTCAGCCTGGACAACTGAAGACTCCAGAAAGACCTTATAGCAGCCTTCCCATATTTGAAGCAGGCCTATAGGATAGCTGGAGAGGGAGTTTTTACAAAGGCATGTAGTGATAGGATGAGGTGTAATGACTTCAGATTGGAAGAAGTCAAACTGAGATTAGACATCAGAAGAAAATGCTTCACCACAAGGGTGGTGAGGCACTGGAACAGATTGCCCAGAGAAGTTGGCTTCAAGCCTGGAGGTGTTCAAAGCCAGATTTGATGGGACTCTGAGCAACCTAGTCTAGAAGGAGGTATCCCTGCCCATGTTTTATATCTGTTAGAAATAGATGATCTTTAAGGTCCCTTCCAACCCATCCCATTCTACTATTCTAAGAAAATGTCTGTCCTCTGATGTCAGCGAATTCCACCTGTGGCAGAGCATTTATTTGACCATGATAAACCAATAAATGTCAAAAATGCAGGTAACATTTTGGTCAATTCAATTTTGCACTCTTCATCCAGCTCTATAAAGAAAATCTGGTACATCAAAGATATGGACACAGGAAACACAAGATGCAAAAGAAAAACGACAGACATGACTAAATCTAAGAAGGTAATTGAGTTCAAGTTCAGAAGTTGGCATTTGGGAAGCCAGACTAATTGCCATCCCAGCCCTAACAGGTATGAAACTAAGAAAGATCTGGAGCCTTCAGGCCTAACCTTCATGAGGAAAAGGCCACTGAGTAAGAATGCAACCAAAGCTTTTCAAACACATGACAAAACTATGAATTAATGCACTCAAATACAAGAAGTGATCCTTGCAACCCCTTCACCTGACTTTAATGCAGACTACAGGATTTCCACTCAATAATTCCCATGTGAATTAGAGCTGATTTAAAAGATTCCCAAGGCAATGAACTAATTGACTAATGTTAATTATGAATCAGTATTTCCAGTTCAAAGGTACTCTTTAATTTAAGGTGAACATGTAAAATTTCACTTTCTAGCTATGATACCTTAATGTATTTTGTTGAACTCACAGTTGATCTGTCATTTTTTTTGTCCTCCATGTAAGTAACAAACCATTTCTTACACTTTTCTGAATAAGTCAAGTATTTTACACTCAGGAAAATTCCCCAGCACTTCTACCACCCTCATGTCTCTTCCCAGAACTGTGGGCTACAAAAGTGAGCCAAAGCAGTGTGTGGCTTCTGGACATCCCCCCTTCTCCTCAGTGCTTCTGCTTATATATTCATAAATTGCTGTCATCTTTTGGCTGAAGAACAACTTAGGAGCCCATGTTCAGCTGACAATCAATCACTAGTTCCCAAGTCTTTTTCAAAGTCACTGCTTTGCATGACAGTCCTCTTATCTGTAAGCACAGGCTTATTCTTTGTTCTCCCACCTACAACTTGCAAAGGGTTTTATAGAAACTGGAAACTGTTCTTGACTTATTTCACACAGTAATCTGTAATACTCTGTATTGATGACTCTTTAGGATAGATTTGCTAATTTTTACCACTGTGGTATCTTTCTCTACTCACAAAAATGTCACAGTGAGGCTACCAGCAGTCCATTTGAAGGCCTACTGGAAAGTCCTCTATTCAAAAAGCCAATTTTGTATCCACTGGCATATTTCCTTTATCTATTTTTCAGTTTCTTACTGAAGTATCACAGTATCACAGTATTACCAAGGTTGGAAGAGACCTCATAGATCATCAAGTCCAACCCGTTACCACAGAGCTCAAGGGTAGACCATGGCACCAAGTGCCACATCCAATCCTGCCTTGAACAGCTCCAGGGACGGCGACTCCACCACCTCCCTGGGCAGCCCATTCCAGTAGCCAATGACTCTCTCAGTGAAGAACTTTCTCCTCACCTCAAGCCTAAATTTCCCATGGTGTAGCTTGAGGCTGTGTCCTCTTGTTCTGGTGCTGGCTGCCTGAGAGAAGAGAGTTCATCAGTTCCTTGTGGATCTTGATGGGATATCTTATGATCTTCTGGAAGCACTGTCCAGTCACTTGGATGCATAATCCTGGAGAGCTAGCTTGACAACACTTGCTAGCCACAACCCTGAAACTGCCTGTCAGTGTTTAAGAGGCCTTTGGACAAGGCTCTTAATTACATACTTTCACTTTTGGTCAGTCTTGAAGTGGCCTGGCAAATGGCCAGCTAAACTGCTGCTGAGGCTTCAGGTGAGCTCCCTCCATGGCTCAGAGACATGGCTCAGATCCTGGCATGGACAGGCCCCACAGCAGCCACCTTTCTCTTGTGCTCTGCAGAGATGACCCGAAGCCCATGCAGCACTGCATGCCTGTCCCGCCATCGCTGGAGCCATGGCTGCATCAGTGGCTGTGGGCGACCCAGGGCCATGAGATATGGACGAAGGACGTCCTCCTCTTCATCGACACTTTGGTCACTGTCAAGTCCAAATAAGACTCCCAGATCCCAGCTGCTTTTTCTCTCAAGTCCTGGCCCTAGCACCAAGGCAGGGCACCCCAGAACTAGGCCCAGGCCCCCAGCACCTTGGTGCTGGATGCATCCATGGCCACGATCCTGGCAGGCAGACACTTAGAACCTCTTCATGGTGAGAAACCACAACTCATGCATGGTCTTCTACATGCTGTGTGTCAAAGAGCTGAGGAGACAACTTAGAAAACAATGAAATCTTGGAGGTCTCTTCCAACCTGGTTGATTCTATTCTATTCTATTCTAAATCAGCATATCAAATGTTAAAACTCTGCTGTCTATCTTGTAGAAGAGAGTAACACGTTAGCCAAATGTGGGATCAGCATTTCTGTATTTACGGTGGATTACTGTGGATTTTCACCATTTGTTTCTCTATTCTTGCATCTGAGTGAGAGATCTCTACTATAGGTGGATGTGTGTGCCTCTAGTCTTGAAATATAAAGATCTCAGATCATAATGTTAAAAACTTCAAGTCAAAATAAGTGGAGTTTGTTAGTACTCAAAACATTTGAAAATTAATTGTTTCTTGTTACTCAGAACTGAAGTTCTGAAATTTACTGTTATACCTTGTTCAGACAGCGTTTCCCATCTGTAGTTTGGGTCAGTAACAGAGGCAGAATTCCGAACTGAACTGAACAGGAAAGGATTTTCTTTAGAAGGGACAGTTAAAGAGAGGTTCAGCAAAAAAAAAAAAAAGAAGTTCATTATTTTAAAATCCAAGAGCTGTGAATCTTGCATGGGAGGAAAAAAGCAGCACTTTCTTGTGCAGCACTGTCACTGTTTGAGGGGAAGGTGAGGCTCCTGAAATACTTTACACTGGCAGGGCTTGTTGCTACTGCCCCATGGTCAGGAACAAACACAGTTCTGGCAAAGCCTGCTCAGTGACAGGTTTGTGCAAGTCATGTTCAGAAGTTATCTTGACTAGTGATTTAAGAAGGTAATTATGAAGGCTTGAAATTTGTAATCACTCAGTAAAAGGGCAACAATGCTTCCTTTCAATAGAAGTCATGCACTTTGCCTTACTAAACATATCAATAACAATAATTCTTTCCTCATGTAAAGACACCTTGCCTGCCTGTTCAAGGTAAAAGGCTTGCACTGCGGACCAGACAGTATGAGGTAACTTCTAGAGCTACCAGGGCTTTCTGAGTTATCCATGGGTCAGCAACGTGTCCTTGTAGACAAGAAGGTCAATGGGATCCTGGGGTGTATTAAGAAGAGTGTGTACAGCAGATCAAGGGAGGTTCTCCTCCCCCTCTACTCTGCCCTGCTGAGACCTCATCTTGAGGACTACCTTCAGTTTTGGGCTCCCCAGTTTAAGAGGGACAAGGATCTGCTGGAGAGGGTCCAGCGGAGGGCTATGAGGATGATTGGGGCGGGGGGGGAACACATAACACAGGCTCTTCTCACTTGCTCCCTGTGATAGGACAAGGAGCAAAGGATGTAAGTTGCAGCACAAGAGGTTCTATCTCAACACAAGAACACAACAACACTGGAACAAGCTCCCCAGGGAGGCTGTGGAGTCTCCTTCTCTGGAGACATTCAAGGTCCGTTTGGATGCATTCCTCTGTGACCTGAGCTAGATTGTATGGTCCTGCTCTGGCAGGGGGTTTGGACTTGATGATCTCTGGGTCCCTTTCAACCCCTGACATCCTGTGATCCTGTGATCTCAGCCCCAGAATCACTGTCCACCCACTCACTAAACAGCTCTGCACCAAAATGGGTTTAACTTGAGAGATTCAAGTGAGAAATATTCTGTTGTCTTTTTGGAGAGAAAAAGAACCCAAACAAATTTAGTCTGAGATCACTTACATAAATCCCAGCAGTGCCAGAAAGGCCCCACCAAGGCAGCATTAAATAGCCACAGCATGCTAAAAAAAGAAAATTGTCCCCATATATCGCTGCAATAGAGAGATTGAGAGTGAGCTATGTACAAACTGTACACTACAAGGAAGTCTGGCAGGTCAGAAATGTGAGAAGGAAACAAAAATATTACCCTTTGTCCCCACAGAGAAGGCTTCTTCTCTTCTTCTCTACAACCACCCAAGCACCTTGGTTCCCCTCACCACAGCAGCACTCTAGACCCACAGCAGTGCTGGGTTACAAGTCCTGACATTCCTCTTTCCATCCCCCTGCATTTCCATCCTGTTGTCCTACTGTCTTCATAACCACTTTTTTTTCTCCTTCCCTAACTTGCTTTTCATTCATGTCAGATTTTTCAGCCTAGTTCACAGTGCAGCAGCCACTGTGACATTGCTCCACACAGGACGGAGTGGTGCAAAGGCAGGAGGAAACAGCTGGGGACCTCCCTGAACTCCCTGTTTCAGCACTATCTATTCACATCATAGCATCTTTGGTGTCCATGATGAGCAAGTGATGCAGCAGAACAAGAAACATTTTCCAACGTGGGCTGCACTCACATGTACTCTGGGATGTGTCCAAGCTTCTCACTGCAATCAGAAACCAAGACCCATCCTTTAATATACTGCTAGAACGTGCTTGGAAGCTGCACGGTGAGCAACACTGGCAACTGTAATAAAACTGGCATGTGACTAAAAGACTTGAAATGTTTTTTTCTAAGAGTCTTCTACAACCTCTTGATGTATTTAAGGAAAATGAGAAGAAAGGTGGTCCTGTGTACGGTGAGAGAGTTGACAGGAGGGTGCAGTCAGAGGGGATACTCATTCATTCATTCATTCATTCACTCGTAATGTAGCTGGATGATGTCTGGTGTCTCTCAGATGGCAGACTCCTTTGTATCACATCCAGAGAACATGCCACATCTGCCTGGATCTTATCAGCTGGCACCCTCTTGACCTGCATTGTCCATCAGTTTCTCAAGGGAAACGGAAGAGCTCAGACAACTACTGCCCTAGTAGCCCTTGTTTTATCAGCACAGGTACTTGTCCACAAAATGTACAAAAGTGCCTGAAAGCTGAAGTAAACATGGCACACATTGAAGACTGAGACCTATTCTCATCTCACTGCCCTCTAGAAACACAATGGCTAACCATGTCCTTTAATGCCCTCTGCTACAGGATGGAGGAATTTTGCAGTCAGGCAACACTTCTTCCCACGCCTATAAAGCGAAGAATTCCAGCCTGAGGTTTCATTGCTGTTTTTCTGCAAGGCAAGCAGTTTCTCAGTTCTCCATTGCCTCTAGCACCTGAGTTTAGAGCTCCAGGCTTTCTCATGTCCAGTCTACTTAGTTTGACATCCTTCTCTCTAACACTTCAGAAACTTTTGCATCTGAAGAGGAGCTCTGACTGTGCTATGACAGTAAGTCTTAGGAAAGCACTTCAGAAATGGCTAAGCACTTTTAGCAAATCAAGGTACTGCAAGTTTTGCGTATCTTACTGAAATGAAGCAAACTGCTACAACCGAACTCCCTGTTATTCTAACAGCAGGTAAGATCAAGCCCTTAACCCATTTACAATACTTATATACCCAGTCAAAACAGAACAAAAAACCATAAAGAATAACTTAACCATAAACAATAACTTAAGCCATTCAGATAGTTTGTTTTCAAAAGTTAAACACTTTTGGGTTCCACAGAAACAGAAAACAGCTCTTCTGTAGAGCTGGTACACTGGTCAGGCCACACCTTGAATACTGTGTCCAGTTCTGGGCTCCTCAATTCAAGAGAGATGTTGAGGTGCTGGAACGCGTCCAGAGAAGGGGAACAAAGCTGGTGAAAGGCCTGTACCACAAACCCTATGAGGAGAGGCTGAGGGAGCTGGGGGTGTTTAGCCTGGAGAAGAGGAGGCTCAGGGGTGACCTCATTGCTGTCTACAACTACCTGAAGGGAAGTTGTACCCAGGTGGGGATTNCACACACACAAACATACATACAAAATATAAACTGTAGAGGCTGGTAATGTAGTAGACAGGACTTCAAAAGCACAGAAATTTTTACCCCCAGCTTTATCAAAGGTTTACTGTGTTCCCTGGGTGAATAATTTCCTTTCTGAATTTCCCTGTAAACAATGCCTTTCCCTCCCCAAATGGATTTAGGAATGAAGGGTGTAGAACTTTGCTGGGATTCAGCTTTTTACACTGTCCACAGGGGATTAAGGACGGCAGTGCTTCATGACTGCATCAAACCTATTTGGCTCCTAAGCATTTAAAACTCCTACATTTCCAACCAGAAATCTGAATCAATGTCAAAAAGGAGATGAGCTCTACTAGTCACTTCTCATAGAACAAGTCNCCCATCCAGTTTGTGCTTTTCCAGTTTGGTGACCAGGATGTCATGTGGGACAGAGTCGAATGCCTTACTCAGGTCTAGGTAGATGACGTCAGTCGCCCTTCCCCTGTCCATTGCAGCTGTGACTACATCATAAAAAGCCACTAAATTTGTCAGGCATGATCTGCCCTTAGTGAAGCCATGCTGGTTGCCGCCAGTCACCTCTGCCTGGTTTTCCATTTGCTTTTGCAGAGCCTTCAGGAGGATCCGCTCCATGATCTTTCCAGGCACAGAAGTGAGACTGACTGGTCTGTAGTTTCCAGGGTCATCCTTTTTCCCCTTCTTGAAGATGGGTGTTATGTTCGCCCTTTTCCAGTCAGCAGGAACCTCACCGGTCTGCCATGACCTTTCAAACACAATGGACAGTGGTTTAGCAACTTCATCTGCCACTTCCTTCAGGACCCGGCAAGGCATTTCCATCCTGTTCCAGTACCTTTTCAGCACCTTTTCAGCACCTCTTCTTAGAGGTGCAGGCTCTCCAAGTCCCCAGCAGACAGATGTAAAAGGTCATGACTTTAGAGTTCTAGCCAGGAAAAGGTGGGATGCCATAAAGAGGGCACAACCCATGTTAGATGATAACCCTGAGTTGTGCTGTGCAGAAGCACTGCTGACTGCCCCATAGAGGAGCACTGGATCTGCTCTTTATTTTACTGAAGAAAAGGTTTTTGAATGACAACAGAAGAAAATTTAAAGGAGGGCATAAACCAAAAACTATTGATGGGGCTGTCTGTGCACTCCAGAAACTCCTCTGGCAGGGTAGAAGAGACACAGCCATAGCTTTTCCAGAGTTATTGCCAACTGGCTACTGTGAGACACATAGAATGTGGGGATCTATTCACATAGGCAGCCTGACAGAGGAACATCTGCTCTATCCAGTGGAGATATTTGCAGTGAGTGATCTTGTGCCCAAGCCAAGGTCAGGTGCTTCAGCAGGACATAGCACAGAAGCTTCTCTCCACAAACAACAGATGACTTCTGAGAAAGACTTCACTCCCATAGCTAATCTTTGGGATTACTCTCTCAAGTTCTTCCAGAAAATAGGAGGACAGTTTCAGACTAAGGAAGGTTACAGGTAATTCTGGTTTGAATCTGTAATTTAAGTGTGTGGACGGTGGTCAGATGCAGGGATACTGCAAATGATGTCTGGATGTTCCTAAAGTGGCTGCATGTGTAATAGGGCAACTGTGATGCAGCATCACTGCCACATCAGAAAGAGAAGGGTGACAGCAGGAGCAGACAGAACAACTCCCTGATACGACAAAATATTTTTGCCTTACAAAGAAAATGGGCAGAAACCACAAAATACTAATTCGGATGCCAACTGAAGATAAGCTGAAGCTGTAAAATTCAGATTCACCACCTTAAATACTGCCTCAAATTTTGGTTAATACACAATACTTCAGCTCAGACCAACATGACTAACCTGATGGCTTTCTACAACAAAATTACTCCATTGGTGGATTAAGGAATAGCAACAGATGTCATCTCTCTTGGCTTCTGTAAGGCCTTTGACAATGTCTCACACAACATCCTTGTGGCTAATCTATGGAAATATGGATTTGATGGACTATTTGACGGATAAGGAATTGGCTAAATCCAGATGGCCACATCCAAAGAGATAGAGTCAATGGCTTGATGTCCAAATGGAGATGAGTAACAAGCAGTGTCCCTCAAGGCCCATACTGGGACCAGTACTGTTCAATATCTTCATCAATGACATAGTGGAATTGAGTGCACCCTTGGCAAATTTGCAGATGACACCAAAATGAGCCATGCATTTGACTGGCTTGAAGGAACAAATGCCATCTGGAGGGACCTTGAAAGGCTTGAGGAGTGGGCCCATGTGAATCCCATGAAGTTCAGTAAGGCCAAGTCCAAGGTTCTGCACTTGGGCCAAGGCAATCCTCAACATCAACAGACTTGGGATCAATGGATTGAGAGCAGCCCTAAGAAAAGAACCTGGGGATACTGCCAGATTAAAATCTGGACATGAGCTGGACGTGTTGTTGCAGCCCAGAAGGCCATTTGTTCCCTGGGCTGCAAGAAAAGAAGCCTGGCCAGCAGGTTGAGGGAGGCGATTCTCCCACTCTACTCTGCTCTCATGAGATCCTACCTGGATGGAGTACTGCATCCAGCACTAGGGTTCCTAGTACAAGAAAGACATGAACTTGTTAGAGATGGTCCAGAGGAGGGCCACAAAAATGGCAAGGGAGCTGGAGCCCCTCTCTTGACAGGACAGCCTGAGAGAGCTGGGATTGTTCAGCCTGGAGAAGATCTTAAGAGGGCTATTCTATTCTATTCTACTCCGGATGTATTTGGTGCAGTTTACTAAGTAGTTGTTTATTTACTGTTGTTTATTTACTGTGCCTTTGCCAGCACACCACAAATAGTCAGCATCCCCAGTTCCTTAAAGAGGAAATTGTAATATTATCACAGAAATCCAGGTGGCCAAAGAGAAAGATGAAGAGGGTATGATGTCAGATCTGCCACAAGCAACATGGAGCAAGACAAGAGAATGTCAACTCCAAAGAACTTGGGAAAAAATATGCTCCTCTGCTATTAAGTACAGATGTGGGACATCATGCATTGCCCAGCGAGAGGGCCAAGAACAGGACTCATCTTCCCAGAGTGCAGGTTTTACTCAACACTCCCTAGACAGAGCATTCACAACAATGTTTTGTCAGGGGCCTTTCTAGCCAAAAACTCATGTTTAGTGTCACCTTCCTAAATCTCTGAAAGCTCTGCACTGCTAATTACAGTTGCCAGAGTCAACAAATTTAAACCACATGAAACAAAACTGCAGGAAACACCTCAGTTCTACTGAGGCACTCCAGAACTAAGGACACTGCCATTTGTTGACTTGTGTCACTATCAGTACTAAAATGGCACCTGAAGACCCCATCAAGATGAGTATGCTGTTAGGTTAGGCCTGGAGAAGGAGCCAGCTCACATCCCAGACTGCTTGCAATACATGTGCACAAGGCAAAGTACAATGATCATTTTGCAGATGGAAAACAGAAGGAGTAAGCAGATTGCCAAAGGCTTTCAGAAGCTTGCTCAATGAAAGCTCTGACAAAAATATAATACAAACCTTTGCTGCTGGAAATGTGTTTTGGTGTTAACCCACTACCTTAGCAACTAATTCCATCGTGTATATAACCTTTTGAAGAAGATATTGCTGATACTATATAAAAAAGGTGCTTGAGAATACAAGTAGGTTTACCTCAGTAGTTATATTTGCTGGAAAGTGTTCCTACCTTGCTGCAGCTGTAAACTAAAGAAGCAAATACAAAACTGAAAGAAGGCAACAGCTTTCAGTGAGAGCTCTCTTATAATGCTGAATGCCAGAGGAAAACAGATCTGAGCACAGCCCAGCAGCTTTCAATCCCCGCATCACCTAAGTTGTGCGTTCTCCAAGGAAAAGCCATATCACATGGCAGATCTTGATGTGACTTCCCAGCTGGAGACTCAGACTGCAGAGGTCTTTGCATTCTTTTGACAATTTACATAACTATAGACAAAATATAACACTCCAAAGTGATTTCAAGGACACCTTCCCTCTGAACAAAGGTGCAGCAGAAACAGCTCCATTAACAGACTTGTCACTTAAGATTCATCCAAGTCCATAAAGCAAGTGTTAAATAGACTTTGCATTGATCTTTTCAGTCTGGAATGAATCTTACTGCCAACACATTGACATGTGCTTTTAAGATATATACAATCATTACTGATCTGTGTTGAGATGAGAGGCTGGAAAAACATGAACCCAGCATTTTCATGCTTGATTTCATTAGCCAGCAAAGTGGCTTAAAGAATCAGGTCCACAGCTTTCTCCGTTAACCTCTCACCATTGAATGCTACACTTTGCAAACCTAAGAGTGTGTACCTCTAAATACTGTGGCCTGAACTGCTCAGCTAGAAGCAAAGTCTTCAGGAAATCCATCAGAGTGTAGGAGAAAGCAAAAAAAATACAAGACACACATTTGGAATCGCCAAGTACTCATTAAGGCAAGGCAGTAGGTCTGGAGAGAATATTCGGAATGCGCCTTACCTGTGTAGTGCACCACACACGTCTGACCCTTCTTTGGGAATGTCCGTCCTGTTAAAATCAGAAAAGGTGATTCTTTTCTTGTCTCTGACTGGCTAGAGATGTTTATCTTGTAAGAGGAAAATGTCTGGCTGAGATTTGTAGTGACTATGCTTTACCAAATCACTAATAAGCAAGACGGGAATGGGTATAGCTTAGCGTAAAAGGTCCCAGCTTGGCTCCTTAGCAATTTTCCCTTCATCAGTGGTTATTATGTATGCATTTACATAAAAGCACTGTCAAAACTTCAAGGATCATAACCATAAACCTTTCAGAATGTTTTTGCTGCAATTTTTCAAATAAAGTTGTGGAAGGTTCAATTTGCATTCACATTTCTAATGCTTTTCACTCAAGAGCTCTGACAAGGGCATCTTTAATTAGCCAGGAAAGGCTTTACAGAAAATTTTACCTACAAAGGAAGTTTAGTTTTGCAGCACTGGGCAACAGTAAAAAGGTGATGCACTGGGCTCTTGTAAGAGCCTCCTAAAATTTCCACACTGAAAAGAAATGAAGGCTTAAATTATTTTCTTGCAACTGGAAAATAAAATTACCATTTTCACTTTACCTGTTCTAGGTGCTGCCTAAGGCACTAAAAGCCAGGGTAGGACTTTCCAGACTCCATTAAGTGACAACAGTGTATTAAACCAACTTTGATTTCCTCAAGTAATGTTGTCCAGGGCAAAGCCCTAGACTATTAAGGAACATCCTTGCCAGAAGACCAGAAACTGAGGATCATCTCTCAGATGGATGCTGACCTCCTCAGCATGAATTAACATGGCAGATCACTCACGCATTATATGGTGCATCGGAGGGTATAAAACATCCAGTAACATATACACTATGTATTTGGGGCTTATACCAAAAGCACTGTGAGCAGCAAATGGCAGGAGAGCAGGCTAATAGGGTGAATCAAGATTTATAACATGAAACTGAGATTGTGATGCTTCTAAGCATTATCTGAACAGCTTTGCTCTTCATCAGCTTGCATTTGGGTGCTGTGAGCTGCACAAAGCACAGTACAATAGCTATCACTCAGGACACTAACCCTAAAGAAGGATTAATCTCGTTTAACTTCAGCCATATAAAACACCGGCAACTATCATATGCCAATCTCCTAGTCTTCCTCTGTTTGCAGTGGAGAATTAGCAGCACTTGGAGAAAAATCTTATCCAGAGGGAGGGAAGAAAAATCCTTCTCTGGAGATGACTAGTTACGTGAGGTATGCGAGATGAATCCTACCCTTGGTAAAAGAGATGTTGTTCAAATGATGATACAGAGAGATCTGAGAAAAAGAGTATCAGACCTTACTGACACATATTCTGCTGTATCAGTAACAGCAGCAAAGTCAATGAACCCACATAAATTCAAACCAAAGTTGAATTCGAAGCAAAGCTTCTCAGGACCACTGACTAGCTGTAGTTTAAAGGCAGTGTTTAAAATCAGCCAATTTTTATTAAGACTTGCATCCAAGAATACTAATCCATATAACCTTAGGTGGAATAGTATATTACTGACAAAGACAGGGCCAATATGTTTAATAGCTGGAGAGCAAAATTACCCAGCAACAGTACTTACACCCACACATAAGTATTCTGCTTTTAAATCTCTGCAACCAAGAATGAGATTCTCCCAAGCTAAACAGGACAGAGGGAGAAGTATATTTAAAAGGACACACAAAGAAAGAAAAGATACTAGACCAATGAAGTTCACCTGAGATGGACTTGAACAAATTATCTGTGGCTGTATACCAGCCGAGGATGATTCTGACTTATTCTATACATAACTATGGCTGGATGTTCTATTTTAAAAAAAACCAAAAACCCCAAAGCTATGAAATGATATTTTAACACCGCTGAAGAACAGAAGGACACGAACTGGCTCTGGGAGACCCTGCGTCAAGCAGAGGTCATTGCTACCCGGGCTGCACCTCAGCCTTCGCCAGCATCCCACGTTTAACCGGGAGGAGGAGGCGGCCCGGCCACGCGGAAGGGATGCTTACACAAATGGCCGTTGGACCCCGGCGAGGCTGGGCGAGGAACCGGGGAAAGTTTGCGGCAGGGCGCACTCCCTGGCGAGCGCCGCGACGCTGGGACGCTCCTGGCCCCGCCGCTGCCACCCGCGCCCGGCCGGTTGCACCGCGCAAGGGTTCGTGCAGCTGTCAAGCGGCTGCCAGAGACAAATCCCCAGCCTCCTCGCCGGCTGCCGCTGTTGCAGCCCAGGGAGCCACTAGCTTCCCCCCTGCCGCTGGGACCTCGAGCGGCCGCCTCGCCCCGCTTTCCTTTTCCCGCAACAAGGAGACAAGCCCGCGGGCGTGAAGGGGCGCGGGGCGGCCGTGCCTTCCCTCCTGCACCCCGCCGCCTCCCGGCACAGGGACCCCGCGCTCCCTCCTCTCCCCTCAGACTCGGAGCCCCGGGCGACACCCGCCGGGTCAAATCGCCGTTCGGATCCGGGCGCTCCCGCCCCCGTGCCACAAGGCTGCTTCACCCCGCGCTTCCGTACCGTCTCCCGGAGAGATGGTCTCGACCTCTACCCCCATGGCTGCACAGAGGCGTCACGGCTCGATCCGACACCTCTTAGCTCAGCACACCACCGCTCGCCGGCACGGCCGGACCCTCAATGCAGGCCCCTCTGCCGCCGCCTGACAGGAGCCTCCCCAGCTGCCCGTCACCGCCCGCAGCCAATGCGGGGCAGGGGGCGGAGAGGCCGGGGAGAGGGCTGCCCGCCTCCGCCTGGAGCGCTTGAGGGGTGCTGCGGTTGAGGGGCATTCGGCGGTGGCGGCGAGCCCGCCCGCCGGCATGCTTTTCTGCGGTCCCGGCCGTGCGGGAGGTGCTGCCGCCCTCTTCCGGGCAGGGCTTGCTGGAGCGGGGTCCTACGCCAGCTCCCCGTGCGGCGGTCTCGGCGGAGCGCTAGTCAGGAGTCTTGCTGCCGTTTTTCTCTGCCAGTACGACCGTGGCCACCGCCGCGGCTGGAGTGCTGCTCCCGACGTGTGCGGGAGCTGGCGATAGCAGTGGGGCGCTTCCGAGTCCACTGCAAGCGCAGGCCCGCCGGGCGGGACGGGGCACCGAGCATCGCGCCCTGAAACCCTCCCAACCCTTCTTGCGCTCAGCATAGCTCCGAATGAGGTGCGAGTGACAGCTTTTCTCTGGTCACAAACGGCCGTGCAGGAATCGCCCGCATTGTGCACGCTGACCTGAAAGCGTGCCCGTTCCTGTCAGAGGAGCCTGCTGAGAGGATCCATCGATGGTGGCCACCACAACGTCACCTCAAATGACAGGTCTCCAGCACGCCACTTTGAGGTACCTTGAGTACTGCACAACGCAACTAACAACTTCCTCTCCTAATCCGTGTTTAAATAGGAAAATGTCTGTGTGTATTGCTGAAGTGCTCCCATGATGTGATATTCCAAATCCAAAAGCCTTTGCAAGAGGTACAAGTACCAGTGATGAGTGTACCAAAAATAAATGAAAAACTATTTCCTCTGAAGCTTACTGTGTACACGAGTCTCACTGTTTGCACTGACTCGAAAGGAACAGATCTGTTTACAGTTCTGTGTGTTCTGAGTTTAAAAAAAAATAAGAAAATAAGAACCTCAACATCATCAGTTTACCAAGAGCTGTCTGTATCCTTATTGTTCCAACCCGCACTTCTCTGGCATTGCTTTTTCGGTATGTTCATCTCTTACAGGCTGGATTCCATGCAGGGTTAACTTTTCTCATCTACTTGAAGCAGTTGTCAGAATGATTGAACCAGGCAATTGCTGTGTTGTTTTGTAACTGATAATGTGGCTCTGGCCACCTCAAGTACACACAGAGAAGAGCTCCACCTCAGCAGGATACACACCACCAGCTACTAGAGCCATGAAACTGGTAGCTAATGCTTCAAAATAGAGGCAAAAATTCCACAACCAGGACCTTTTGGTCAAGCACTGGAACAGGCTACCTAAGGGAGCTGCCATCTCTAGAGGTGGCACTTCAAGGCATGCTTTAACGGGCATGGCAGTGTTGGGTTGATCACAGAATTACAGAATTAACCAGGTTGGAAAAGAACTTCAAGATCATCCAGTCCAGCCTATCACCTACATCTTCTAATTAACTAAACCATGGCACCAAGTGCCTCATCCAGTCTCCTTTTAAACACCTCTAGCGATGGTAACTCCACCACCTCCCCAGGCAGCCCATTCCAATGGCAAATCACTCCTTCCATGAAGAATTTCTTCCTAACATCCAGCCTAAACCTGCCTTGGTGCAGTTTGAGACTGTGTCCTCTTGTTCTGTCACTGGTGTCTGGGAGAAGAGATCGATCTCCACCTGGCTAACTCCTTTCCTTGCAGAGAGCAAGAAGGTCTCCCCTAAGCCTCCTCTTCAGGTTGGACTTGATGATCTTAGAGGTATTTTCCAACCTTAATGATTCTATGGTTTTATAAACTAATGGAGCTCAGTTCCAGAAAAGATAATTACGATTTACTGCTTCCAAAAAAATCATGGGCTTGGATTAATGTCTTCAGACACTCCCTCAAGCGCCTTTCCTCCCAGTACAAGAAAAGACACTAACATACTGCAGTAATGCCAAACAGTCCAATGTAGTTATCAGCTGGAGAATGTGAAGAGAGTAAGAGAGCTGGGTTTATTGAACCTTCAGAAGACAAAGCTAAGAATGGATCTCAGTTGCTGTCTACAGCTACCTAGTGGGTGATGGAGAGGATGTTGCCACACTTTTCTCCGATATGCCCAGCAAAAGGACAAGAAGCAGTGGACACAAGTCACATCAAGGGCAGTTCTGAGTAAATAGCGGGGGGGGGCGGATTTTTTGAACAAAGCTTTAAGCAACCTCATAAATAAGATTTTGAAATCAGTCTTATTTCAAGCAAGAAGTTGGACCATATGGCCTCCAAAGATCCCTTCCCCTACATTGCTTTACAAGTCTGTAATATTTTTCTTACAGAATGAAGACAAGAAGGAAATAAAGAAGTGTCAGTGAGTTCTGAAATTAACTGCCTGACCCTAAATCACTTTGGCTCCATCTGCAGTGCATAATGCTCCAAAGTCACTAATACATCTACTCAGCACTGCACAACAACACATGTGAAAAATGGAATATAACTCTGAAACAGCAGCATCCATCCTTGCTAATTAGCATGCTTGCAGATTGCTGTGCTGATACTGTTTCACTGCCTACTGTTGTGAAGCCAGCTTGCAGAACTGAAGATACGCTCTGAATTGCTCTGTGCCTCAGCATTTCATTTATGTAATGAGAATGATCACTCTGGTTTTGTCTGTTTAGCTTGTGAACAACTCAGGGGCACAAGTCATCTTTTATTACAAACAAATATAACACCTGGGAGCCCAGAGTTTAAGCTCAGGATCACAGAGCGTGTTCTCCCAAACAAAATATCCAGTAATAACAACATCACAAGAAGACAGCCCAAGAGGATTGGATTTTCTCTTCTGCCCAACCTTTCATAGAAAAAAAAATGGATTTAAAAATATAAGTCTATCTTTCAGACTGAACAGAAAAGTACTGGAATCATGTTTATAAACAGTGAACTAATTATTCCAGATCTGTCATTTCCTTGGAAGTTACAGGAGGAAGTCAGTCCCTTTGAGAAACTTTGTATTTATAGGCCAATGCATAGAATCTTAGAATCTTTTCACTTGGGAAAGACCATCAGGATCATCGAATCCAACCATTATCTGTCTACCAAGTTGAGTGCTAAACTATGTCTCTCAACACCACATTTCTGTGTCTTCTGAATAACTCCAGGGATAGGGATTAAGCCACCTTCATGGGGAGCCTATTAGTGTCTGATAAACCTTTCAGTCAAGAAGTTTCTTCTAATCTCCCATCCAAACCTCCCCTGGTGCAATTAGAGGCTACTTCCTCTCATCCTATCACTTGTAACTGGGGAGAAAAGACCAACACCCACCTCACTACAACCTCCTAGGAAGTTGTAGAGAACAAGAAGGTCTCCTCTCAGCCTCCTTTTTTCCAGAGTAAACAGTCCTAGTTCCCTCAGCTGCTCCTCAGAAGACCTGTTCCCTAGAGTCATCACCAGATTTGTTGCCATTCATTGGGCATGCTCCAGCAACTGAATGTCTTTCTTGTAGTAAAGGCCTCAGACCTTATTGCTGTCTACANACTGTGATAACACTCAAGATGTGGTCTCGCCAGTGCAGAGTTCAGGAGGACAATCACTTCCCTTGTCCTGCCTGCCACACTTTTCCTGATATAGGCCAGGATGCTGTTCACCACCTTGGCCATCTGAGCACATTGCTGGCACATTGGACCACCTTTTCCAGTCACTTCTCCCCAAGTCTGTAGTTTTGCATGCAGTTGTTGCAGCCCAAGCACAGGACTTTGGCATTTTGCCTTGTGGTATCTCATAAAGTTGACCTCAGCCCATCCACGAAACCTGTCCAGAGCCCTCCTACCCTCATGCATGTTAACACTCTCAGCCTAGTGTCAGCTCTCTCCAAGAAAAGTCTTTTGTCTATACTTTTGGTATTTATTCTACTTGGTGAAAAAATGTCACTGGCAAGACTTGTTGGAAGCAGTTCAAACAACAGAAGGAAACCAATCAAATCACAAATATTAGCTACAAGCTTCTGATTAGTTTTTGGATGATTTTGGACAATGTAACTCTGGAAAAAAAATAACTGTCATTTTCAGTCCTCCAGAAAAATGAGTCGAGGGAGCTGGGTGATGGATTCAGAAAATTAAGGCCATGTTTGGTTTCCTTCATTCTCGTGATGGTTTGGGTGTTCCCCACCCCCCCACACTTTGGAAATCACCCAGACTAGACTCAGCCGGCTCTGGAAATTGAATGAAGCTTATTATTTACAGCTTAGCAGAATATACAAGCAGATATTTACAGTATATGCAGTTATATACAGAAATATACAAGGTAAAAGGTAATACAGAAACACAACACCCCTCCCAGAAACCTGAGTCCCCAGGAGGGGCTTCCAACTGCCCTTTCACCCTCTCCCCCTGCTCTCTCAACCTTACCCCAGTCCCAAGGAAGAATGGAGGTTCAGCCAGGGGGTTAGGATGCGAAGTGGATTAGTCAGAGAAACGGAGGGTGAGGTTAGAGACAGAGATGCAGCTCGGAGCTCCCCAGCAGGTGTAGTAGTGCCTTATCTATGTTTTGATACTTGTTTTTATACATGTCAGCAAGCCCATGAGGGAAGTAGACATCACCATTGTTTTCCTTCCACAGCCTGTAATCAAATTCTTCTCACCAAAACATTCTAGCTAGCTTCAAACTAGCACAATTCTGCATGTGCAATTCTAACACTTTTTAATCAATCTCTTGAATCTCCCAAGCGAAATGATGAGCAGTTACAACTGAAAGATCATCAGGCAGAGAGACAGGTTGTACATTAGATACTCCTGAAATTGTCCCATAATCATCCCTAAGCAGAACAGCTCTACCAGTACAGCAACAGCAAAACTACTCACGGAACCTGGCCAACAGAAGTGTTATTATCACATATACCCAATACATCAAGCAAAATTGGATTGAGAGAGAGACTCCACCTTCTTTCTCAATCAGTAGTCTCAACCATGGTTTAACTTAGATACTAGAATCCACATGATTCAGAAGCAATCAAATTTGATACACTTTATGGAATTTGCTTTCTATTGCACTTTCCAAAATATATGTTGCTAAGAGTTTGATTCTGTCTACACTGTTAACCAACCAGTTTCAATACAGGGTTATATCTAGCTCACACTGTCCAGTGTCCCTTGACAATTATATATTATTTTTCCAGTGCAGACAGAGTTTTCAGTG
The DNA here is from genome assembly GCA_013400475.1 of Tricholaema leucomelas. Classification (NCBI taxonomy): domain Eukaryota; kingdom Metazoa; phylum Chordata; class Aves; order Piciformes; family Lybiidae; genus Tricholaema lacrymosa; species Tricholaema leucomelas. The sequence goes on along the minus strand of WAAF01016634.1, from coordinate 607,017 downwards.
ACCTTTAGAAATTAACAAGCTAGGATGAATATATATCTGCTAAAAATGTGACTATAGTTTGCTCTTCAAGTCACTATAAAGTCATAAAATAGAATAGAACATAGAATAGAATCAGCCGGGTTGGAAGAAACCTCCAAGATCATCCAGTCCAACCTAGCGCCCAGTCCTATCCAGTCAACTAGACCATGGCACCAAGTGTCTCATTCAGTCTTCTCTTGAACACCTCCAGGAACGGTGACTCCATCACCTCCCTGGGCAGTCCTTTCCAGTGGCAAATCACTCTCTCTGTGAAGAACTTCCTCCTAACATCCAGCCTATATTTCCCCCGGCACAACTTGAGGCTGTGTCCCCTTGTTCTGTTGCTGGATGTCTGGGAGAAGAGACCAACACCCACCTGGCTACAGCCTCCCTTCAGGTAGCTGTAGACAGCAATGAGGTCACCCCTGAGCCTCCTCTCCTCCAGGCTAAACAACCCCAGCTCCCTCAGCCTCTCCTCACAGGGTTTGTGCTTCCAGATCAGAGTGATCTCATTTGTACACTGTAGCAAAGAGTGCTTAGCCATTCAAGAAGTTCTAATGTTAGGTGGTGTGTTTGGAGCAAATGATAAGGTATGACTTCAAAAAAAGGTACTAATAAGAGATGTCTTCAGGAACAAATACATGTAATACCTATGAAAGAAAAAGACCTGCACGATTTGGAAGCTGAATGCTCAACATGAGCAGACAGTGTGCACATGCAGCCCAGACAGCCAACC
>WAAF01016634.1:542849-602475 GCA_013400475.1 Tricholaema leucomelas | reverse complement strand
AGAGAGAAGAGAGAAGAGAGAAGAGAGAACCCCACAGAACCCTTACCAATCAACCAAACCCCAAAAACTACTACAAAAAGATGCTAAGGATAGGATTCAGTTACCTTCTATATAAGCTTCTAATGCCATCTTAGACAGTCTAGGGACTGTCTAGGGATCATCTCCTTGTTGCCAGCTGCCACTCCAGAATGGCACTACTCTAAGTCCCATGGCATATCTGCCAAGCTCAGAGTGGCTGTCTCAGATGTCTCAGGGCATTAAAAATAGTAACAGTGGTTATATTAAGTAATGAGTTACATCCTGGCAATTTATGTTCAGTGATATGCAAGGTCTGTACAAGCTATCCCAGAAAACGATATGAAAGAAAGAACACACACACACCCCCCACCCAGTAGTCTGTCTGAACCTGCTCTTGTCCTGAAACAATACAGCAGAACCAAACTGGTGTATCCTCACACAGCCCCACTGTGTTATGTGACTTTGTTGGGCTTTTGCCAACTCAAGGATCATTGCATGACGTTATGTTACGTACTGTAGAAACTGCAGAATTTAGGGAAACAGGGAATTTTTCGTCCCTCTTTGCATTTTTTTGGCAAAAAAACCCAGTTCTCAGATCCAGGTGGCTGAGAAGATCAAAAGAGAAACCAGCATAGATTTGTAGCTAGGAAATCTGTCCCAGTAAAATACATAATTATCATCTGTCCTTGCTTCCAGACTATTTGGCTGGTTTTAATACCTCATCTTTCATTCTCTTGTAACTACTAACAGAAGAGAGTGTGATTTCCCTTTCCTACATTCTCTTCATAGCCACTTTGGATCTTACATCTTTAAAAGATGTCGTCCATTAGAGATTGCAATCTGCCTTGTAGAGTTCTCACGTATGTTTAAATCTTCTTTTATCCTTCAAAGGCTGGCTGAAAGAAGTGTCAGGTCATTATTTCAGGCTGCAGCTTAATGCTTAGGCTTAACAGTGTATGATCTCTCTCCAGCCTTCACCAAAGAGCTTGGTTCACTGAAGGTCAAGGTATTAGAGTGTTATTTTTAAATATACTCCCAGCAGTGAAGAGTTGAAAATAGACTTCTACGAAAACGTACAGTAATTGGTTAAACCTTGTTAGCCATCACATGCAGATAATAACTCCTCCCAGGAAAAGACATAGCAAAAGCAGCTTTGACACGGATTTATACTTAGATGAGCAGCTGCAGGCTTACTGGGAAGGAATTCACGATATCGGCTCTTGGATTATTAGCAGAAAACACCAGCTTGATTCTGGAAAGGAAAGAAATATGAGAAAGTGTGTTTCTCCTCATGAACTGCAAGTGAATTCCAAGGATTCTTTACTTTGGAACAACCACCTGTAGACAGCAAGCTGAAAAGATGGAGCTGGGAAAGGCAAAGCTGCTTAGAACCGGCCTCAATGCCTTGTATCAGGCCATCCACCCTGTGCATGGAATTGCCTGGACAGATGGGAAGCAAGTGATACTGACTGCATTATACTATAGAAACAGAGAGCTAAAGTTTGGAGATTCCAGTGTAGTTGGTCAGTTTGAACATGTTCATGGGCTTTACTGGGGCCCATGCTGCTCTACAGATACCCCAGCTCTGCTTGCTGTTCAGCACAAAAAGCATGTTAGCATCTGGCAGCTGGCTTACAGCACTGCAGAGAAGCACAAACCTTTGATTTCTCAGACTTGTGAAGTTGGTGAGCCATTGCCACTGCTTTCTCAGGGCTGTGTCTGGCATCCAAAGAAGGAAGTCTTGGCTGTGCTTACAAAAAGAGATGCTTCAGTCTTGCATGCTGTTCGTACTGACAATACTAGAGTGAAGGCAGACATCAAAAGCAGTGGGCTTATCCACTGTGCTTGCTGGACTAAGGATGGTAATCGTTTAGTAGTTGCTATAGGCAGTGCCCTGCATTCCTACATCTGGGATGATGTTCAGAAAACTCTAAGAACCTGCTCCTTTTGCCCAGTCTTTGATGTGGGAGGTTATATCTGTGCTATAGAAGCCACCCTGGATTTCCAAATTGCTGTAGCTACTGAGCTTCCTTTGGACAACATCTGTGGTTTGAATGCAGGCCTTGCATTTGATATGCCATCTGGTGCAGAGACTGGTTCTATAATCTCACAGTCTGCTCTCGTGTTTGGCGATGAGGAATATTCCATGGATCTGCGAAGAAAGTCCACAGATTCAGACAGATCAGGTGCTGATTCGATTGCCTCTTCTTCATCAGGTCCTGTGGATTTAACCCACATCCTTGCAAACCACCGTCGGTCTGATCCTGGTCCTCTCATTCCCGTGAAACGCAAAGACTCTGCAGTAACAAATGGCCAAGATTCTTCTCACTTGATCTTGGTGACTTTTGAGAGGAAGGTAACCACCACCAGAAAAGTCACAATCCCAGGTATTCTGGTTCCTGATATAATGGCATTTGACCTTAGAGCTCAGATTGTAGCAGTAGCCTCTAATACTTCTAACATTGTTTTGGTGTACTCAGTAACCTCTTCCTGCATGCCTCATATTCAGCAAATCCAGCTGGAAAAAAATGAAAGACCAAAGGGCCTGTGCTTTTTGACAGATAGACTATTACTGATGCTGATTGGCAAGCAAAAGTTCTCTGAGCCAAGTCTCATTCCGTCTTCAAGTTCAGACAGGTATGTAATGCGTTTGATGATCAAAGAATTGATGGTGGATGAAGATTCTTTAGCATTGCCTGAGACTAGGCAGAATGCATTTTATAACTTTGAATCCTCTGTTAATATACCTGGAAAAAGAAAATTCTTTGAGAATCTTGCTGCAGACGATCAGCCTCAAAGCAGGGAGCTGTTAATACCAAGAAGCACCATTATTCAGTCTCCTAGTGGCAGGAGAAGGCTCATTGAAGAAGTAAAGAGCCCTAGTTATGAACAGAGCTCTTCATCAAGTGTGAGTGATCTGGATGAGAAAAGGCTCCCGGGTAACCCCTTGGTGAGCTTGGAAACACTGGATGCTGAACCTACCAACCGTTCGGTGTCTCTTCTTGGTTTTGGGACATCTTCCAGGCTTTCCAGCAGACCAACTTCCCCTAAAGTCCAGTTCAATATGATCCAAGAAACATCAAGTTCTCCTAAAAACAACAACTTGCCAAGTGAAAGAGGAATGAGTCACATATCTAGAAATTTAGAGAGACTTTGTGGCAGCTTCAACGAGTTACAACTGAGTCTTTCTGAAATAACAGACTTTGCTAAAAACGGGAGGAGGATATCCTTAGCCTATCCATGTTCACAGGAGCCACCCATTGTTCATATCACTTACCAGGTAAGTTTTTTTGTCAGCTTAAAAATATTGCAATAGGAGACCAGGTTTCTGAGCAATTTTGTATTGATTTAGCTTTAAATCATGAGAATGTAGTTTAATTCTTACCAGCCCATGAGAAATGTGACCCGAGTTTGGCACCAAGCTTCATCTAAAATGGTATTATAATTTGTCATGGAAACAGTAACTCAGGGTGATATGGGTAACTTAGAGGATACTTTACAGGGGAGATTTATGTCTGTCTGTTCTTCTTTCATTATGCACAACTGTCTTGCATACTAGCTGATTTTGTGTGCATCTATAAAAGACAGAATAGAGCCAAACAGTTGTTAATGCACTAAAGATTTACATGTTAATTTAGTGCAGAGATGAGCTGATGAGAAGGGTGGTATGGCAGCCCCACCAGAAACATAAGAAATTCAAACTCAAGCTCAGATCCAGAGACTGAAGGCTGGACTCTCACAAAGACTGAAACAAAGTACTGAATCTTAATTTATGGAAAATTCAGATGGGCATGATATGAAGGTGGCTTGCTTCTACTTTCATTTCTCACCACTAATATTCACAGTTGGATGTGCTCAATTTGTCAAACATATTACCACTTCAAATTTTGTGCAAAAATTACATATGTCAATATGAAATTACTTAGACAAATGTCAAATCATTAATTTCCTATCCTACTCTTGTTTTGGTAACATTCCTATAGGCTCCAATAAGAATTGTAAGTAAGGAATGAAGGCTGGGGTTGTTTGTTTGGAATTTTTGCTATTGTTCTTAGTGTTATTTGCAGTAGTACTAACATGATACTGATAATACTTTTGGTCATGCTGATGGTAGTAGTACTGCTGCTAAAACTGGGGTCCCTTTCATGATGCAGATGCCTATTATAAATGCATTCTTATCTACTGTGACATAAGCAGCATTATGTCAGAGTAATACATTGCATTATGGTGATGCTCAAGTATGTACTTCTTAAACAAATTTGACATCCTTTTACTTTAAAGGAATCCATACAGACATCTAAGTACACCTCCTTAAACACTCATTAAGGGAACAGTGACTCCATTCATATTCATCACTTCTGAGCAAATGTTTACTTGGCATTTAAAGAGGTTTTAGTACACTGGGTACTCTGGATAAAAGCAAAACTTTGATCTGAATTAGTCAATACTTTAACTTGAATACATTATCCAAATTCTGGTAAAAAACCCAACCATATCTATTTTAAATAATTCAGGATATTATTTGCCAAGAGTCAGTCCCTCCTGTTCTTCAGCATGTTCAAATTAATTCCAATTTCTTAACATAAATCAACTTTTTTTATTTAGCAAGCAGCATTATCTCTTGGATTTGATTGGATTAACCTTTCCAAAGAGAAATTTGGTTTGTGACACGTAACATTAACCTAAGATCTGAAGTCACTGTGCATGTTTGCTTGCATAAGCAATAAGAATTAACTTGCATAATATGCAAGAATTAACTTGCATAAGCAATAAGAATTAACTAAGAATTGCCATTGGAATGGGCTGCTCAGGGAGGTGGTGGAGTCGCTGTCCCTGGAGGTGTTCAAAAAAGCCTGGATGAGGCACTTAGTGCCATAGTCTAGTTGATTGGACAGGGCTGGGTGTTAGGTTGGACTGGATGATCTTGGAGGTCTCTTCCAACCTGGTTGATTCCGATTCTGATTCTATGATTCTAACTATACCATTTCTTTTCATTGGCAACAACAACAACAAAAATTAGTGTTTCTAAAACACTAACAGACTACAGATGTAAGTATTACATTCAGAAAGGAAGATTCATATTTGTCTGAACAGGTTAGTTTCACACTGAGTCAGAAGCAAGTACCACATTACAAGACTTAGAAAAGGTGCCATTTAATGTCTTTTAGACACAGCTCTATTGTGAAAGTCTCAACTAATGCCTTGCCTAGTTCAGCCCCTCTTCTGAAATCTAACAGGATCACAGCACAATGCCAAAAAACAATGAAAAATAGACTGATGTCAGAAAGACCTCCAGACACACCAGGAAATACTTGTTTCAGAGCCAGTTAATAGTTTTCTCAGAAAATAGTTGTTTTGATTACTTTAGATTCAAGCATCTGAACCTTGTTCCTCCTTCAGGAGCTGATCAGCACTCTCTGAGCTCCAAGACCAGTTGGGCTGTGGGTTCCAGCCAGGCTTTGTGTTCACAGTGCAAAAAGCCAGGAAACAGCTTTATTGCTGTTATTTATTGTGTATAAATATTAGCTTATGGAAAACATTCTAAGTGTTTGAAACACTGCAGTCCAGTCAATAATATGGCTATTATCGTTCAGCTTTTTGTGCCAAGTGTATGTCTTCTTAAGTGTTTGTATAATTCCCACTACAGAAGTGGCTCAATCTTGATTGAGAAATCTATTGTACTATGAAATAGAAAGATCCACACTGCATAACCATATTTATGCATAAAAAACTTAAAAGGAAAGTTTAAAATGTAATAGTAAAAAATGTGGCAATAATTAACGGGCAGTTGTGAATACTGCTGGGTAATGCAGAAGCATTATGTATTTATGTGTGTTTCCAGTTCTGCTTAGAAAACCATGCTATAAACTAGAATGTGTGTTTTTAATAATTCATAATGTTTGCTCACTAAATAGCCTCCAAGATGTTTGTTTATTCTGTTAGGGCTAGTCAACCTATAACTCCTCTGAAGTCACATCCATGCTGTACTACCAGAATTTATATTCTTCGTAGCCTACAGCCATAAAAGAAAAACATGATCACTCACACTTTGGAAGTGTCATTGCACTGTTGCTTGTGTAGTAACATTCAACCACCAGAGCTGACTTGATCATTCAAGCCTGAAAAGCAAATATTATTGCTCTTCCATCATGCACAGACCTGTGATTCAGGATAGTGTGGGAAGGCAGACAGACAAACACGATAAAAGGGTATTATTTTAAAAGAAAAAATAATGAAGAGAGGAGCCAAAGCTTTGTTTCTGTCCCCTTTTCCAAAAAGATGATTTTCTCATCCTTTTTCCCCAGAAAAGAAACAACTGGAGTAAAGCATTTGTCACTGTCTCCCACAGCATCCTTCTGGGGAAACTGGCTCCTCATGGCTTGGATGGGCAGGTGCTTCATGGGGTAAAAAAAACTCTCAGGCCCAAAGAGTGGTGATGAACAGAGCGAGATCCAATCAGTAGTGGTGTTCCCCAGGGCTCAGTGTTGTGGCCAGTTCTGTTTAATATCATTATCAATGATCTGGACATTGGGATTGAGTGCTCTCTCAGTAAGTTTGCATATGATGCTAAGGTGGGAGGGAGTACTGACCTGCTTGAGAGAAGACTCTACAGAGGGGAAGTTACATTGAGGTGGGTGTCAGTCTCTTCTCCTTAGTTACAAGAGATAAGACAAGATATGATGTTTTGGGAGTTACCCACCCCACACACAATGAAATCACTCAGACTAGACTCAGTTGGCTGGAAGTTAAGGAATGAAGCTATATTTACAGCTTAGCATAATTACAAGCATATATATATATATATATATACACACACAAATATATCCAGTTATATACAAGTTAAAAGTAATACATAAACACAATACCCCTTCTAGAACAATCAGATTGCCAGGAGGGCTCCAAACCCAAACGTCCTCCTCTCTCCCTCTTTCTTTCCCTTCAGAAATAACCAGATCAACCCATGTATATCTCATGTGATAAATCTAGAGAGATCTGAGGTAAGATGTCAAAAAAGATGACAAGGAGGTTAGAGGAAAAAGGGTTAGGATGGATCTCTGGAGTAAAAAAGTAGTCAGACACCCTGAAGTTTAGAAGGAAAATATTTAGGATGACCACACAAAAAAAAAAGACTTGCTGTAGTTAGGAGAAGGTGTGATCAATGCATGGATTATATTTTGAGCAAAGGTTGAATAATTGGTTAAGAACAATTTCTGACAATAATGTTCTGAAACTGATCAACAGCAGACAGGCAGGGTTCTTATTAAAACAGATTGTTTGTTGGATACAGAGGTTAAAATTAAAAGGAATACAGAGTGTAAAAAATGAATCCAAGTTTTTGTACTGTGCAAAGTATAGATTTGAGTTAAAAAAATCCCACACTGAAAACAAAGATCAGAAAAGCACAAGCATGAGGACAAAGGGTTGATCTTAAATGACAGATACCTGGAATGGTAGTTGCAGGACTATTAACAGGGAGCCTAGAGCAGAGAAATCCTAGCATCTCATCCAAAATGCTGATGTGTACTATAAATGTAAACTGCACTGGGATTTAAGCACCCCAAGCACCTAAGATCTCTTCCAATGTAAACATTTTACAGGCTTACACTTCTCTGACACGATCACTAGGGATGCAATTGGAATTACCTACGTAAAGCTAAGCAAAATATTAAGATCTCCACCAAAACAAAATCAAGATCCACCAAAAATCAAACAGGAATCACATCACCAACAGCAATCCTATTAAGGAAAAGAGTGAAGTGCAGGCTGCCAAACCTGAATAATACTACCTGTGTCAATGCTGTACAAGGCCAAATGAGACACAGAATTCTGAATGTCAAAAACCATAGTTCTCACTTTTCTTTGGCACTCTTGTTTAGCCATTGAACTCTCTTATCATTGTCTCCTATAAGACAGCCTGGCAAAGAAACGGCTTCAGGGAGACTTTACAGACTTTGTGGCAGCTTTCTAGTATTTGAAAGGGGCCTACAGGGTAGCACAAGAAGGAATTTTCACAAAGGCATGTAGTGATGGGACAAGGGATAATGGCTTCAGACTGGCAGAAACTAGGATTAAGATTAGACATTAGGAAGATGAGGGTAGTGAAGCACTGGAACAGGTTGCCTAGAGAAGTTGTGGAGGCTCCAGCCCTGGAAGTGTTCAAAGCCAAGTTGGATGGGACCTTGAGCAACCTGGTCTAGTGGGAGGTGTCCCTGCCCATGGCAGGGGTTGAACCTAAATAATCTTTAAAGTTGCTTCCAACCCAATCCATTCAGTGAATGATCCTAAGCCAGAACCCTCATGTCCGTTTAATTTTACTACTTTTTTCTCACCCCACACAATGAATGTGTAGGCAACACAAAAGTAAACTGACTAACAGGTAATAAGGTATCAAAACTGAAATAACCACTGAAACATAACACAAAGAGCTGAAATAAAGAGTTTTAGGCAACTAAAATCCCTGTTCAACCCACAGAAAAGATATGTGGCTGTGCAACCTGATTCCTTTGTAAGAGAACAGATTATTAACAAAAAAGATGTGAAAAAATATTTAAGATACCTGTTGTTCAGTATCATACTTGAAATTATACCACAGGGAAAATTATTTGTTCAACAGCAGAGAATAGGAGCTAATAGAAGAAATATAAAATGCTTAGGGAATTATCTGGAAGCAAGATAGTAAATGGTTATAGTAATGTAAAAGAAAATGGAAGAAATTTACTAGTGGATTTTCACATGATTGATTTCAGGCTAATCTAAAAGTTTCATTAACGATCTGGTGAGATATGCTAATAAAATCAATGTATGGCATAACATCAGTAGTATTTTCAATACAGGATCAGGATATTGCACCTGTAATTCAATAAGCTTAGCATCTAGAATTAAAAACATGGATGGAAATGAACTAATATGAAATGCATGAGAATTTCCAGCATTAATAGAAGAAATTTCATCTATAAACTGGGTATTCATTAGCTGAAACAACCAAGGATGACAAAAGCTTGCATATGTAGTCAAAAGATGATTATTAATCAAAAATGAGATATATTTATGAAAAGAGGCTAAGCAGAGGTACATCAGTGAGGTGCCTCCAGTAAGTAAGGCAATTCCAGGCAACATAGCTGTGAGGCCTGATCTGGAAAACAGCTTACATTTCTACATATCAATTTGCAAGAAAGACACGTTCAAAGTGCGACTGATCACTAACCCAGTGTTAGTAAAAGCAATTCTGGTTGGTAGCATATTCTTATTTACCTCAGACATTGAATCTAAGTTATGAAGATGATCTTAGCATCCAGATAAGTGTGGGCAGTTCATTAGGTCAAGACAAGACTAGGCAAAACTGGAAGACTGCCCAGTGGGGTTCAGAAAAGGAATTAAAACCACATTTATTTATCATGCAGATATATGGTGTGTAATCCAGAAACTTTGTCTTATGAAATTATTTTCTTTTCCTGTATATTTGCATTCTAAACATTTGAGTTTTAAAAGACAACCATGAGAGGTTGCCTACTGCCCAGAGGACACTTTATAGGCTATAAGGTGTGATCAAGGGGCAGACTGCCAGTGATGATGGAAAATAAGTATTGAATTGACAGTTTCTTTCTGCTGGATTTTTGTTGAGGGAGGGTTGGACTTTACATACTACAGGAAACTGGATAAAGAAATTTAATCTGAAAATATCAGTTCACATATGTAAATATATTTATTTCTGCTGTGATTACTATGTTTGTTCTTTGCCAATAAATTTTGAGTTAGCATAAAAAGTTCATATTCAGGGATTAATGTTGATCAATGTCAGTGGTCATGGTGAGGCACTAGAACAGGTTGCCCAGAGAAGTTGTGGAGGCTCCATCCCTGAAAATGTTCAAAGCCAGGTTGAATGTGATCTTGAGCAACCTGGTCTAGTGGGAGGTGTCCTTGCTCATGGTAGGATGTTGGACCTAGATGATCTTTAAGATCCCTTCCAACCCAAATAATTCTATGATTTTGAGAATTGCAAGTCCTGGTTTCTACTGGAGACAAATAGCAACATAGCAAAACTAGGTAACATACTTTGTGAAGAGGTGAAATGTCATTGAAAAACAATTGTCCTTGGATTAAGTGATGAAAATAAGAAGTACTAATGTGAGGTTTTAGTTGTATTTCTAATACTGCCACAAATTACTTCCACAACCTTAAGTAATCTTAATCTTCCTGTGTAGTGGTTTGATCACCTACAAAAATAGAATACCAACACTTACCTACAACTCAATGAGACATATTATTATCAATTAAAGGAAACATTAAACAAAAAATGTGAAATAATTCAAAGATTAAAATAGACAAAGGTTATTGACCTGATATAAATTGCCAGCAGACAAAAATAAATTTAAAGATTATTAATTTATCAACATAAACAGAAGCATATGACAGAGAGAAGAGCTAATATGAATGGTCCCAAGTGATGAAAGACAATTAACTCTACAATTTCAGCTTTTGAATTGCGTACCTCAAAAATGGGTTGGTATAAAAAAATTAGATGTGGTGTAGTTTTATATACAGAAAAATGTCTCTCACTTCCAATGGCTGTTCTAATAATACGCTGCAAGGCTAAGCTGAAAATATACTAGAATGAAGTCATCCTTGGCATATATTTCCACTCTGCTGATTTCAAAGCAAGAGAGGCAGAGGTAGATTGTTTTCTGAATATTCTTGAGGACAAAATGAACCACTCAGGTCAAGGCAACAAGCCCATCTCATTTACAGTCCACTTTTTTCTATGATTCATTAACTGAAGCACAAGTTGGAATAAACTGCTATTTCAACCTTAATTCAGGAAAATGAAGTAGTTATTGGATACGCTAATCCATAATATGCAGCAATGAAAAGCTCTGCACAAATACATGTACAGGCAAATAACATTTCTGCTGACTGCTGAACATTCAGCCCATGGAGTTCTTGCTGTATTTAGGTTCAACAGAATATAGTGCTATATAATTTGAAGACACCTAAATATTATAAAGGAGATCTGCTATACAGTTATAGCTGTAATAAAAAAGTTACTACTGGTTTATGAGTAAGAGGGAAGTGATTCCCCCTCTCTACTCCACTCTTATTTGACCCCACCTGGAGGCCTCAGCACAAGAAGGACATGGAACTGTTATGGCAGGACAGAGGAGGGCCTCAAAGGTGATCTGAGGGCTGAAGCGTCTCTCCTAAACAGACAGGCTGAGAGGGATGGGGTCGTTCAGACTGGAGAACTGAAACCTCCAGAGAGAACCTGTAGCTACCCACTATTTCAAGAGGGCCTAAGGGATACTTAGAGAGGGATACCATGAATACACCACTTCTATATTCAAGTGTGGTTTTTTTAGTGAATAGCAGAGCAAATTCCAGGGACGTAAATATACATTGCCTGTCTCTCAAAGAAAGTCACAGAGCTCCCTTGCTCTGACATCTTTTCAGAGAGCCTGTTGCTATGCCCAGTCTTTCTGTGCTAGAACGAAGGTTATTTCACTGAGATGGAATAGCTGACAAAAGACTATCAAAACCACTCACACGTACAACTGAAACTGAGCAGAGGACTCATGTGAGCTGGAAGCATCTTGGAAAGCTTTATTCCAGGCATGATATATTCCCTACTAGTGAACTGACTCTTCAGGCAGAAAGACCCAGTGGGTGCATATCTACATGACCTTGTACGTTATATATACAGGACTGATGCAGTGTTGGGCTGCATAAGAACACAAAGCACAGGGGGATATGCCCTTAGAATTGCACTGTATCGTGACATCATCTATAAACTGTAGCAAAGACAGACAAAGCAAAATGACTAAAGAACTGAAAGGAGAAATGGTTAAAAGAACTCAGGCACAGTGTCTAAGCCTTTTATGAGATCTTTTCCTTTACATGCATGTATTTGAAGAAAAGTTTTTCAAATGGAACAGTTACAGAAGAAACAAAAGATGTTCTCCTCTGTGATGGCAAGATCCACTTGAACTTAGTCCAGCAGCTGTTTGATCTGCCCGTCATTGAAATGAAACACGGTATGTTCTTTTTTATTTTGGTAACTGCTTTCACCTGAGATCTTGAGAAACTGAGATAGCTACCTTTTTTTGGAGGGGTACATGTTTTGCTTTATGTGAAAAACAAGATGAGAGTTGGGGTTGTTCAGTCTGGAGAAACAAAGGCTCCCGGGATACTTTATCGTAGGCTTCCAGTATTTGAAGGGAGACTACAGGATAGCTGGAGAGGAAGTTTTTCCAAAGGCTTGTAGTGATAGGATGAGGGTAATGGCTTCAAACTAGAAGCCACCACATTTAGATTAGACATTAGGAAGAAATTCTTCACCGTGAGGATGGTGAAGTACTGGAACAGGTTGCCCAGAGAAGTTGTGGAGGCTTCAACTATGGAATTGTTCAAAGATGGGTTGGAAATAGCCTTGAGCAACTTGGTCTAATGTGAGGTGCCTCTGCCTATAGCAGGGGGTTGGAACTAGATAAACTAGATAAAAGTCCCTTCCAACCCAAACTATTATATGGTTCTGTGAAATGCTGCAGAACATCCCTTGAAATCAGTTAAATGCTAAGTAACTGCAGAACTACCTAGGAAGGCTGAGGAAATAATCAGCACACTGTGTTATCTAAAAGTAGAAAAGCTTCCGTGAGACCTTTTGGCATTTTGTCTTGCACATCTTTACAAGCATATCCCAGATCTGATAACAGAAAGCAGAATGGAGAAAAATCAATTCTCAGATCATGATATACATATATGTATCATGTAGCATTTAGGATTATTTTAATGTAAGAAAAACAATAGACCTCAAGGTTCCAATTTGCCAATCTTGAAATTCTATGGTCCACCACTGATAAACTTGTATGGACAGAAGCAGCTAGGGAAATCCTAGTCCCAGACTAGTCTCTGAGTTATCTTGTCCATTTCCCTAAGAAGGTAGACATTCTACCTTCTCAGCAATTCATACATGATTATTTTTTAGCCATTTCTCTATAACTCTTCTGATGGCTCTTCTCATCCCAGATGAGGTATATTATGATCTTACACAGTAAGTTGGCTGTAATTATGATCTCTTTGCATAGTTTCCACACTAGGAGATGCATGAATTACTCTTACTTCTTGTCTTAGCCCCTGACATACTGGCTTAATTGGTATATTCTATCTTATAATAAATTAATTCAATTTTTGTTGAAACAAAGAAAAGGTGTAGTAATATAAGGTCTAGATTTCTAAATAATGACAGACTGCCACATAATAAGCTTATTGATGAAAAAAGAAGCCAGGCCTGGCACCAAGGATAGCGGGGAAGAGATGTAAAATCTGCACCATTCTGCCACTGATATCTGGCTTATCTCCTTGATGTTGATGAGACCACAATAATGAAGAAAAAGGGCTACAAATACAACACAGATCACGGAAGCTGCCTTTATCCAAGACATATTTGCCTATTTTGGCTTTGCCTTGGCTTACAGCAGTTTCTGAGAGTTATTTCAGAAAAGAAAGATAGGCAGGTTTTTTATTCTTTGCCAGCAATCTCTCTCCACTGTACAGCACATTGGAGGCATGTACGAAAATCCTCTACTAGCTTCTGAGGTCTCAGCTATTTCCCAACAACCTCTCTGCCTGTACTGACAGTGCATCTTTGCAGGGCACAGAGGATACAATTTTTGGCCTTTACTTCCAAATTTCGAGTTGGGAAACAAATGTCCATGATGAAAAAGAAGTTTAGAACTCATTATGAAAATAAATACTGGGTCTAAGAAACCCTATTTTCAGCTCTGTGGAACAGTTGAAGATGTAATATTTAATTACCAGAACATTACTTCTCAATTCCATACATTAGATTTCAGTGATATCAAAAAAACAGTGTCTTGGAATCATCAGAACATGTCCCTCTTTCTGTTCAGTGTGTGGTGGTCAGCTTGTCTGAAACTTGGTCTGAGCAAAAAGAACAACCAAAATAAATATCTTTCTAGAATTCCCTGAAATCCTGTAAAATTAACAGATTTGGGAAAGAAGTAGTTGTGTAGCTCTTCATACAGTTCTGATCAGTGCAAGTTTATGTTCCTTCATCTTCTATTTGCCACAAGGCATGAATGTTAAATGTGATGTTTGAAAAGATCACTCTTGTAATTTAATGCTATACAATTAAAGGGGATGTAATGAAGTGCATGCTTATATTACAACAGGCTAGTGGTTTTTACTGTGAATAAACAATTATATTGGGGGAAGAAGTTCACAACTGCAGGCCAAATTCATGTGCACATCAAGGCTATGAAGATCATCAGAACCTGGTCTCATCACTTGCACTTTAAGCCTAGAACAGTAATAGCATTACCTGTACTAAATATTGCCATATAGTGCCCTGGTGTTAGCACACAGAAGTTTCTTTTCAGCAGGTCATCATCCTAATAATTTTGCATAGCAAAGGGGTACTACATTCTGCAGAAGGCTTTTCCACTATAGGAATATTTTGCAGGAAACACTTCAAAGCAAGTGTGACCAACAATACACAGCACTTAAATCATTTCAGTGGATGGAAAGAAAATAGCCCAAGAGTGTGACCGAAGATTACGCTTTATTGATTTGACCTACAATGTAACTCAACTTGGACAGTGAAATTCCCACTTTCAGGCCCATTGCTTATGGAATCTGAAGTCTGTCCAGAATTAGAAAGTATTAAGTGAGGAAGATTAAAGATTCATGGTTTGGAGTGACAATCTTCTTATGATGTAACAGGTGACATAATGCACAGTAGTGATGGAGCAGCCTGGAAAAGTGCTTTATTAAATATAGTTATAGGAGGAGATATTTGCCTTGTCCAGGAATGTATTTTATTATGACTGCTGAAAATTAAGCATGCTTCTAGATTTTCTACATTTCTTTTTCATGTTCCTTTTGAAAGCACAGTTTTACCACTCAAAAATCACAACAGAAGATAGCAAGGCATTTTCTATCTCAAATCCCTACTCAGTAATGACAGGATCATATGCTGTAAGAAAAGCACATGATAGAAGGGCTCCCAAAATACTTTTCAGTTGCTAGAGATCTCTTTCATTTTCATAAAACGTCAAGTACTTTATGTCAAATAAATGAAAAAAGAAAATACATAATTCACTAATTTCTGTAAGAACAGCAATATCCAATCCCAACAGAAACAGATTAATCACTAGGGGAAAAAAATATATCAGGTATACATAGCTTCAGTGTCAAGCTGATTTGCAAAGGGAAGTAAAAAGGAGGGAGCAGGTTTACTCTGTTTCTTTGTAATACAGAAAGTGAACCATAACACTTTTGATGCTTTTGTTTTTCAATCTTGCCACTTAAGAAAATAAAACCAAAAAGATCCAAAATGGCTATTTTGTTCCTTTCCTATAAGAAGATTTGATAAATAAAGGAAAATAAATTTTGTTCTACTATCTTTTGTAAACCATTATTATCTGTGGTAAGTCATCTTCAAGATGTAGCTTCCTTCCATTTGCTATATGAACTTGAAAACATACTGAACAATCCTGGCTTGACAGTAAAGGAGATGGAAGCCCCTGCTTCCTTCTGGAATAAATATAGCACAATTATTTCCTTCTCAGTTCTTCTGATCTCTTTTAACATTTAAGTAAAACAGATGAGCAAAAATGATAAAGAGAAGTCACTAGAACAAAAGTCAGCATGGAAAGGCTGGCTGGGCTTTCAGAAAAGGGAGATGCTTAGTAGTTGATCAGAACTAGCAAAAATGCACCCTGTTTTTCAACTTTAAATAAGAGACAAAACTAAATGCCTCATACCTTTAAAGACCTTTCATTTATCTCCCTTTCACACGTACACAAAGGTGTGTTTAGCATGGATTGTCAGACTTTAATGTCATTAGTGTAATGACTTTAGTGACCAAAAAGAAAGCCTGCTGTGCTCATGTGCTAGCTGACTTTTTCAAACGTGCTTCTTCTGCATTTTACATAACCACAGCAGTACCCTCATTTTCTTTTTTTGCTTAATTTTCATAGGCTCTTCCTGGATTGTACTCACTGCAGACAAGGACGGCTTTGTGCCATTAATATTCAAAGCAACACAAGAGATAATCATAAGGGATGGAACTGACAGTTGAGAAGTCTGTGGAGGTCACTCCTACAAGAAGAGCATTTCAGCGCAACCACCAAGCAGAGTGACATAATTTCTGAACAAAGACCCCGATGACCTTCTTTTCTAATACAATAATTCAAACACATTCTGCAGTGTCAGAAACTGAGTTACTCCAAAGATGTCTTCACTACTTCCAATGTATTTTAACTTTGAAGTACATGCAAGGTTACACTATTGCTAAATCCTAGAGTTGACTGCTTCCTCATGATTTCTTCTGAAGGATGAGACCTAGTACAGCTACTGATACTAATGGCTGACAGTGGAATAGAGCAGAGAGACTAACCTCTACTTTGTGGTATACAGTCCACATAAAGGCTGAAGAAAATACAACTACAGATCATTAATAAAAATTGGGATGAAAAAAGTGCTTCAGGCTGTCTTTGCTGTTCCAGCTGTATCTCAAAGAAATGTGCAATGTTTTCAGAAAGGCTTAATTTTTACATGAAAATGTTCAATCTCTAAAAAGGTTGCATCAGTGTCTTCTTACACAGCACAAACATTCACGCATGCACAGAACGAGAAACAAAAACCCTTGCAAGGCAAATTAAGGATCAGTGGCATTGAATGAAAGTTTCATTTGGCTAAATGCAAGTGTCTATACTGAACTTGTCATCTAGACTTCTCTATGTTAAGTCTAAAAATAAGGCAATTCTGCAGCAGATTACTCATACCCTAACATTTCTAAAAGTGATCAGGGTGAACCTTCCCCTTTAAAGTAGTAAATAAGTGCCTATTCCTTTCCTTATTAACATTTAATTTAGATATCAATATTGTTATCAACACAAACTGTAGGTACTCTTAACTGCACTGATACATTGTTATCTCAAAACAACTGTACCTGTTGATACTGTAATACTGTGCATGATAACAATGTGCCTCAAATGCAGGGTTAACCTAAAGAAGCAGCCAAGATGAAAGAAAGGCTTTTGCAGAATAGTTAGAAAAAGCAGTGATGGGAAGTATCTAGGACTGAATTGTTTGCTGCTACAAGAAAGGGTTCTCAAAACAAGAGGTGTAGAGGAGAAAAGTTGTCTATATATGGTGACATAAGTTAAAGGGAAACTCTAGTTGCCTACTAGAAAGATTAGTATTTGAACAATCTCTCTTGCATGATATTGATAACTATCTGTAAAGTTGTTATTTGTATGTTAGCCCGGTTCTGTACTAACCAGATTTACAAGGACATGTAATTTAAAAGATGATATTATTTGTTCTGAAGAGTATACCTGAAAGTGTTCTGGGAAAGATTATTCCAAAGAAAGACTGTCATATCAAAAAATCCTTATTTGCAACAATCATTTTTAAAATGGAAATACTCTCCAAAAGTATCCCATTTTTTATGTGTGTGATGCTAGTGTGGTTCACTTGTTATTTACATTACAAACTGTGTAACTAGCCAGGAGACTCTTTTTTTACCTCCTACCATTTTCACAGCAGAGCAAGTACATCAGTTTGACAGAGCCTTATACTAGTGGCCTTGAAAGGTCCATTTTCCTGCCCCAAAGCTAAGATTTTTTACTTCAGTTTATGTCCTTTGTGTTTCGCAGCCATCTGTTAAGTACCTGAAAAGTGTTATTACACCTCCCTTTAGTTTTCTTTCCTCTAAGCAATACCACTCCTTCAGTTTTTCCTCAGACACCCACTCTGGACCTCTTGTTACTCTGCCCTGTGCTAGCACTCAACATATCTTAAACTGCAGCAAATTTAATAGAATTTAGTTCATGGCCTGTTTCAGTCTGTGTAGGTTTTTATATGCAGAAAAAGTAGGTTGTTATAGTGTGAACCACTACCAGAGCGACAAAACATTCCTCTCCAGAGCTTTCTAAATTACCTATGCCTTCTTCCCAGTGTCAATAACAATCAGCTGTATGAAAACTAATTTAGACAAGAACCTGCATCTGCTTTGTCTCTACAATAATCAGGGAGGTGTTGGATCTGCTGAAGTCCAACCTGCTATACCAGGCTTCAGGAGACATAGACTTGTAGAAGAGGCATGATAGCTACTGCTGCAGAGAGAGGAAGCAAAATCCCACTCACTTTGTCACCGTCTGTGGTAATATTATGTTTATTATTTTTTAGATTAATATCCAGGTGAAAAAAAATCTATGAACAATTATTTATTAATATTAAATCTTGCCAGAAAACTTATTTAGAAGGTTCAAATACACAGTTGTGGGTATTTACACACAAGGAACAAGCAATTTAAAAACAGTTAAGGAAAACTAGCAAAATACAAACATTCATTTGAACTGGAAGGAGATCCTTGCAGTCAATATGCCGCTTTCCCTCTAGGGGACTCGAGATGCTCATTCCTGCTGAAGCAGAAGACACAATAAGTTACATAACCAAATCAGAATTTTAATTACAAAGAGACTTTTTAGAATATTTACTCACAAGATAGTATCTCTGGATTCCCAGGGCTGCATTACAGTCCCAGACAGTACACAAAACACTTGGAGTGGCTGCTGTCAGTGGTTATGATACCCATTGGAGGCTTTTGGAGTTTTCCCAAGGCTCTAGCAGGGTGCTGGGGTTAGCACGGTCTCTGACCTGGTCATGATTCCTTCTTGGGCAGACTGCGTCCTTTCTAGGGTTCCAGACTTGTCACAGAGGTTTGCAGGCAGACACGATGTCTTGCTGGTAGCTAAGTGGATTCTCGAACTAGGAGCAACTTTTCACTTTCAATTCATGATTAGCTGGCTGTGGTGTTGGGGCAGCTTTCAGCAAGAATTCTTGCCCACTGCCTGGAGACATGTGATGCCTCTCCCTGGTGAGCTGAGGCACGGCAGTTTCCAGGTGGGCAGGTTTGTAACATCAAAGCTTGTCTGGAGCATGGCAAGGCAGAGCAAAGTGAGGCAGAGCAGAGCACCTTGTTTTACAGCTTTGATCATATGTATTTATCAACTGCCTGAGTCTCATGGCTACTCTCTGTGGCCAAATGGAGCGAATCAGAACGGCACTTTGTCAAAACTGACTACATTAGGTGAAACCCGGGGACTGCTTTACCTTTACTGGGGAAAATACAGACCAAGTGTATGTATGTACCTGGCTTACTACAGGAGAAAAACAAGTCTGGGTAAGTCCTGGACCCTCACACCGGATGTCTCCGAGCATTGTCTCTTCTTTCCCATGCTTCTCCCCACTTCAGCAGAGGGAAGGGGTAAGCAGGGGATTGTGCCTGGACAAGCCAGGACATTGGGGAGGGACTATTTACACGGTCTAGTAATGTTAGGACAAGGGGGAATGGGTTTAAGCTGGAAGAGGGGAGATTCCAACTGGATGTTAGGAGGAAGTTCTTTACAGTGAGGGTGGTAAGACACTGGAACGGGTTGCCCAGGGAGGTTGTGGATGCTTCCTGCCTGGAAGCGTTTAAAGCCAGGCTGGATGAGGCCTTGAGCAGCCTGCTGTAGTGGGAGGTGTCCCTGCCTATGGCAGGAGGTTGGAGCTGGATGATCCTTGAGGTCTCCTCCAACCTAAACCATTCTATGATTTATAGGAGTAAAGGAAAAAAAAAATCTACATAGTGAATAAATAATGACTCTACAACATGTCTCCCCATTACATCCATTTCTCATCTTTTCCCTCTAAGAGGTATTCACAACACTTCTTTCTCAGTCTGTCCTATATGCTTACTGATGTTGTGTTTCAAATGAATTTGAAAAGCAGATGCCCAAATGATCCAGTACATTAAGTTCTGAGAGTACAAGGGACCGAGAACAGATGCGAGACTGTTCAAGGATAAATCTGACTCCATGTAAGTGCATGTTTCTGAAAGAAAAAAAGTGTGCTTCAAATGAGCACAGTCATAGGAAACCATTTCTGTATTTTTTTTAACACTTTTCCTTGTATAATTTCATTGCCCCACTTTCTAACTAATATGCATCTCCTAAGGGGTTCAACATCATTAAGATCCCTGAAGTAGCAGATATATCATATATATATCAGCAGTAAACAGCTCTGTAAAAAAGTCTGGAGAAAAAAAAAATAGATACAAGAGACAGAATTACAGAATCACTTCAGCTGGAAAAGACCTTTACAGTCATTATGTCCAATGCTGTGATCTTACAAGCGAGCATCAAGCCTATTCCTACCTAACCGGGGGGCCACTAGGCCCCCCGGCCTTTTGATCCCTTACCATCACCCAGTGCACACCATGAGGACTCACCAGTGGTGGATGGGAGGAGGATCCCTCTGCCCAGTCGGGCAAGTTTAGGCCTCCTGCCTTTCCTGTGGCAGATTATAAAGGGGAGTGGGCAGGGAGAGCAAAGTGGTCACACCTGGGGTGGGAGGAGACTCCAACAGGACCCAGGTGCTCTGGGTTTGGGGAAAAAAGGGGGAAATGCCTTGTGGGGTGGGAAAAGGGCAGATATGGTGGAAAAGGGGAAATGGTTCTGAAAGGAGGGAGATGGAGAGGAAAAGAATGGAGATGAAAACAGGAAGGTGGAGGAAAAGAAAGGAGGTGGAGAGGAAAGGAGGAAGATGGAGAGAAAAGGAAAGAAATGGAAAGAAAAGAAGGAAGATGGAGGAAAATAGGAGATGGTGTGGAAAGGAAGGAGATGGGGAGAAGGGAGATTTATAAAAATAATAAATTGAAAACTGGACTGTAGTGTTTGCATTGAAACCAGCCCTTTCATAACCAACTCTTTGTCGTTTCTGCTTGGAATAGTAACCAGACATCTTCATGGGCTCACTATGTTGGCTGAAGAAGAGCAAGTCACACCTGTCTGAGTGGAAAAAATGTGTGTGTATACATATATATATATATGTATATATATATACACAAAGTGTGAAGTCTTTCAGCAAGTTCTTAAGTTCTTTATGGGCCAGCAATGTGCCCTTGTGGCCAAGAGGGTCAGTGGCATCCTGGCCAGCAGCTCTACAGAGGTTCTTCTCCCTCTCTGCCCTCCTGAGACCACACCTGCAATACTGTGCCCAGTTTTGGGCTCCTGTGCTAGTTTGGAGCTAGCTAGAATGTTTTGGTGAGAAGGATTAGATCATAGGCTGTAAAATGAAAACAATGGTGATGTCTACTTCCCTCACAGTCTTGCTGAAATGTGTAAAAAAGGAAAGGAAAACATGAAGTCACTTGGCACTTCACTCTGGGCTTTGCTCTGGGCTCTTTGCCTACTGAGGAGCTGGGGCTGCTGGCTGAACTCCATCTTACACTCTAACCTCACCCTCCATTTGCTTTGGCTGATCCACCTTGCTTCTTAATCCCCCTGGCCAAGCCTCCATTTCTTCCATGGGACTGGGGTAAGGTTGAGAGGGGTAGGGGGAAGGTGAGGGGGTGGTTGAGAGCCCCTCCTGGGGACTCAGGTTTCTGGGAGGGGAGTTGTGTCTGTATTACCTTTTACCTTGTATATTTCTGTCTATAACTGTATATACTGTAAATATCTGCTTGTATATTGTGCTAGCTGTAAATACAAGCTTCATTCATATTTCCAGAGCTGGCTGAGTCTAGTCTGCGTGATTTCTAAAGTGGGGGGGGGACGACGACGGGGACGACGACACCCAAACCACCACAGCTCCCCAATTCAAGAAGGACAGGGATCTACTGGAAAGAGTCCAACAGAGAGCCATGAGAATGACTAGAGGACCTGAACATTCTTCCTTATGAAGAGATACTGAGAGACTTTTGGCTTTTTGGTCTTTCCATCTGGAAGTCTCTAACGACTACCCTCTGAATGAGACCATCCAACCAATTCATTATACACTGAACAGTCCACATATCAAATCTGTATCTCTCCAGCTCAGAAAGAGGAATGTTGTGAGGAACTGTGTCAAACATATTAACATATTATCGTGAATATAAGAGTAGATTTCTAATGGAATTTTTTTTTATTTCCTTCTGAATTCTGGGCTGCTTTTGAATTGTTCTCTCAGGCCCTGCCTGTTGTTAATGACAAAAGAAAATAAAGAGGAGCAATAAAACCTGTGTTGGTTAATTTTTGATTGATAAATAAAAATAATTGATAAATTCTCATACACTTGAGTGTATTTGTGGAGCAACACTGAAAAGCTGGCATTTGGGTCCCCTCCTTGTCTTTCTTAACTAGAAATGCAGTACATGGAATGTACTCACCTACAGTGCATCACGAGACGTTGAGTTTAATGTAAAATCCATTTATTGAGTTCAAAAATTTGTCTGTGACTGTCTATCTTTAAATACATCCTTGAAAGCCAGCAGGTTTTAATTTGAAGATGCACATAGAGGATCTGCTGTTAATAGTTTGCTCCTGTGGTTGCAGACTCACAGCTGTATCTTATATATTTGAGTTAAGTCATAGCTCTTGTTAGAATTTCCTTCAGTAAACGAAAGAATTCTTTAGTTCTGATTTTTTTTTCACTCTGTCAAAGGCACTCATGCCATATTGCCAAGTCACCACCTAGCGTTCTTCTTTGGGTTACTTTGAGCAACTTACGTATTTGACCTTGTAGCCATTTCAAGTACTTTGAATTTTCACACCTTTGGCAGCTTTCTAAGCACCATCACATGTATGCACTTCAAAAACTACACGATGATCAGACTGCTCTGCACTACAAAGTGTCACTGTGGTGATATAACTGAACAGGCCTCAGTGACTTTTAAGTTAGGCCTGCTGCAACAGTCAGGACCAGAGTTATATTTGGAATAGTGCTGTATCACATTTATTTATTCACTTAAAATGCGGCACCCCAAGGAAAAAGGTCTATTCCATGAAGTGTTCACATGTCTGTCCATCTGATGTGCATGGACTTTTTGCCCAGTTCTCTTCCTCCACAATGACTGGAGTAACGTCTTTTAAATTCTTCCTACTTGTGTAGTTTCATCATCCTTTCATCTTATCTGCACCCAGATCTCCTTTGTCATCCTTTGGGTTCAAACGGGCTAGTTTCTCTTTCCTTGAAAGTCCTTTCCTTGAATTATAGGTTTAATCCTGCTTATCTCGTTGTGCAAGAGTCCCAGTACTTCTCCATTTCTACAATGCTTAAAGTTCAGTTATGGTCAGCAGCCTAAGGCCACGGCACTCCAGTCGCTCACTGTAAGCAATGCAAAACAAAACTCTCCCGAATTTCAAGCGAGCACACAATTCCTTTTAATATTCTACACTCAAACGAGTCGGTCACGTCACACGGTATGTGACCTCCCAGGAGCCCTGCAGGGCACACATCCCGCACCCTCCAGCGGCGGCAACCTCTGAGGCGGCCTCAGGAGGCCGCTCGCGCAGCTAGCGGCACCGCACGGAGAAAGGGGCGGCGGAGACGCGCGGGCGCACTCGTCACGGGGCCCATTGCCTGCTGGGAGTTGTGGTTTTACCGCCCGCCGCCCTCAGGCGCCGCCTGCTGAGCCATGTAGCTCAGTCGTGCCCGGCTAGAGCGCCGCTGTTGAACGCTGGAACGGAGTGCTGTCGCTCGCCCCCTGCGGTCAGGAGGTGCCGGCCTGCGCACGACCAGGCAGGGCGGGGAGGCGGGGCCGGGGCGGGCTGAGGACGGGGCGGGGGCCGGGAGGTGCCTGCTGCAGGCAAGTATCGTATGGCTCTAAGGACGCTGTCGTGGGACTGAGCTGACGGGCGGGTGAGGCTGCAGGCCGTAGCAGGGAGGAGAAAGCGGACGGGCTGTGGCGGGAGGTGGGGAGTGTTGGTGCCGGCAGAGGCCGGTCGCTAGTGCGAGTGGGTGGCGACGTGGAGGAAGTGGCACGGGCAGGCGTGTTTTGGCGCTCTCTTGCTCCTTTCTATGGCCGCCCGGTGCCTCGCCGCCGCGGCGGCTACTGCAGGATCCCCGCAGCGTCCCCGCCGGCTGCTCAGAGGGGCTGAGGACAGACGCCGTGTTTTACCAAGCATCCTGGTCTGCCCGCACGCCTGTGCGGGAACTCGGCCTTCACCTGGGCGGGCTGGGGTGCAAGGGCATGAAGAGAGGCCCGGGGCGGCTGCAGAGGCGGTTGCCTGCCGGATTGGCGGGCGCCTCGCCGATGATGGATTGCCTCAGTACCCTTGAGTGCCATGACCCGCACGGCTTAAAGCGGTGGTTGTTGGTCCAGCCTTGGGTTTGGGCACGAATTGTCAGGGTGCAGTGGCCAGTTGGTGTTTTGCTGTATTTGTCTTACCAGGTCTGCTGGGGTTAGTGTGCACCGTCTCCTGTATCACAGGAGGCTTTCCACATGGCCCAGGAAGCTTAGTATCGCAGCACATCTTAGGTGGCACGTTGGCATCTCCTTTGCCATTGGTAAGTGTTGCCCAGTAGTGTGTAACGTTTTGCTTTCCTCCAAGTGCCGATTGCTTAATGAGATTGAGATCAGTTATATTTGAGTTCAGAGCAGAACCAGGTAGATGGTGGAGAGGTTGATTGGGAAGTATCTCAAGTGATGTATTACTGTGAGGCAAGATCCAGTCTACTTAAACTTATCCCTAACAGACGTTTACCTAATTGGGATTATGAAATTCATTAGATGCCTTCTCTCCCTTTCCAAGGTAGCCTGTTTCAATGCTTAGCTATCTTAGTTAGAATTTTGCCTTAATAGCTGACCTAAATCTTCTTTGTTGAAATTAAGCTGATTATTTTCTTGCACTCTTCAGAGAAGACCTGTGTATGGTATTCATCTCAAAAACATTCCAGAATTATACTGTTTCATTTGTCCACATTCTCACATTGCTGAAAAAATAATCAGTGGCAAATTGGAGCCCTTTTTGCTATACTGCTACCTAGGGAATTACTCTCCTTGGGTTTAAATTTGTGGGTTTTGTTGACTAAGTGTATTATTTTGTATTTCTTAGTAGTATGAGAATAAGTTATCTTAACATCATAACTTTGTCTGTCAGATTTTAGTCTTGGAAATCTGCTGTTCCAATCTCCTCCCAAATTTTAGGGTCATTCACAACTACTTAATGAAATACTAAGTACTGCCATAGCCTGCACATGACAAAGCCTTCCAATTTGGCTTTCCCAAACGTTTTCTTCTTGTTTTTTTTTTAATGTTTCCTACTTAAGCTGCCACTCATTCTGTGCTATGGCTTTGCAGTTGAGCCAAGTCCTACAGAGAATCTTGTGAGGAAACCATCAATACTTTTGAATTGGTTCCTGTACTCACAGCTCAGCAACTAGAAATTTGTATAAAATTGTGAACTGTTCTAAAGATTTGGTGTCTTGTATATGCCTTCTGGATGTTCCAGTGTGCTAGTTTGAAGCTAGCTCGAATGTTTTGGTGAGAAGTATTAGATTACAGACTGTGGAAGGAAGACAATGGTGATGTCTTCTTCACTCATAGGCTTACTGAGAGATATAAAAATAAGAATCTTCTCACTAAAACACTCTAGCTAGGCTCAAACTAGCACACTCAGACACCTGATTACAGATCATGGAGAATAATCGTTGCCGGCAGTTTCCCATTCTCCCTGTTGAGGGTGTTAGGCTATGCAGAGAGAACTGAAAAGGCTTCTTTTGAGGCATGAGGCTATTCATGTAACTTTTTTTTTAACCAATGGAAAGAAACTTTTCTGTTTTATTTCCTACCTGTAAAACAGTAATTTCTACTTTGCAAGGCACAATGAAAATAGGTATTGCTAAAACAACAGCCAGATGATAAAAGATGTCCCCTGAGTAACTGCAGGCATTAAAAACGTATGCATAGTTTTTGCATGGAAGTGTGCAAGTGTGTGAAGATACTAGTCTGCAGGCATAGCCAGCTGCCTACTGCTGTCATCCCTTCTACCCAGCCAACACTAGTGAGCTACAAAGTGGGTTGTGAGCTTTGACAAAAAGGCATTGAATCGCTTCAGAAAAGAAAAAAACCAAATCACTGTATTAGAGGATGTTGAAGACTGAGAGTCATTCCTATGCTGTTATAGTGTGGTAGATGGGCCTGTCCCCCTCCTGTGTTCTAAGTTGTTTTAAATCCTGTTCTCATTGATTTCCTCAGAAAAATCTGCTTTGATCCTAACTTTCTTCAAAATTGCATTTGCTTTTTAGAGCTTTCTGGAATAACCATACAAATGCCTTGTTCTTACCCACTTAATACAGATTTATAGATAATACATTAATGCCTGGCCATACTTGTAAGGGATTACTTTATCTGATCACAGATAGTCCGTGAAGCTGAGTGAGAGGTGATACTCTGAAAAATTTTAATACTGAAGTAATTGGAAAAATATTCTGAGCAGCAGCAACCTGTTGATTAGGACAAAAGGGCTGGTCTTGTGATGAAAATGTAGCAGGCTAAGCCTGTGTAAACAGCAAAGTTTGTTTTTCTTAAAGTACATTTCAAAATGAAAACATCATCAACAAAAACTTCTAGCTGATGTACATTATGTGTCAATATTGACTTAGTTGGAAAGAAGAGTCCATCATTGCCAGGGCCATAAGATAAATAATTGTATAGATACTGTCCTCTATCCTCTACAATAAGCTGTTATTTTTTCTTTTCATTCTTATTTGTTTAGATGCTTCATGTTAAAAGTCATGGAGCTGGGAAAGGCGAAGCTTCTGAGAACTGGCCTTAATGCCCTGTACCAAGCAATTCACCCTGTGCATGGTATTGCCTGGACAGATGGGAAACAGGTGATACTAACTTCTTTACACCTTCAGAATGGAGAACCAAAATTTGGTGACTCGAGTGTTGTTGGTCAGTTTGAACATGTCCATGGACTCTACTGGGGCCCCTGTCCCCCTGATGCCCCAGCTCTGCTGGCTGTTCAACATAAAAAGCATATCACCATTTGGGAGCTCTGCTTTAATGTCACAGAAAGAAATAAACTCTTAGTGTCTCAGATATGTGACATCAGTGAGCCGTTTCCTATACTCCCCCAAGGCTGCGTGTGGCATCCGAAGAAGGAGATTTTGGCTGTGCTGACTACACGGGATGCCTCTATCTTACACTCTGTGCATCTCAACAACTCCAGAATTAAAGCAGATATTAAAGGCAGTGGTCTGATCCACTGTGCGTGTTGGACCAAGGAAGGCAATCGCTTAGTAGTGGGAGTAGGCAGTGCCCTTCATTCCTACATTTGGGACGATGCTCAGAAAACGCTCAATGCTTGTTCTTTTTGCCCTATCTTTGATGTGGGAGGCTACATCTGTGCTGTGGAAGCTACTCTGAATTTCCAAGTTGCTGTTGCCACTGAGCTTCCTCTAGACAAGATCTGTGGCTTAAATGCTGGTGTTGCATTTGAAGTTCCATCGAGCATTGAAACAGAGTCCTTCCCCTCACAGTCCAGCTTAGGCGGTGAGGAGGAATATTCCCTGGATGGGGGGAAAAAGTCACTGGACTCTGAGAAGCCCTTGCCTGTTGTTACATCTCCTGTGGATTTAACTCACATACTTTCTAGCAAGCAGGGTGCTGATTCCAGTCCTCTGTTTCATCTGAGACCCAAGGACTACCTAACAGGAAGTGGCCAAGATTCTTCACATCTCATCTTGGTGACTTTTGAAAGAAAGGTTACCTCTACCAAAAAGGGTAGCATCCCAGGCATTTTGGTTCCTGATATAATGGCTTTTGACCCTAAAACTCAAACTGTATCCATTGCCTCCAATACTTGTAATATTATTTTAATCTATTCGCTGACTTCATCCAATTTACCCAATATTCAACAAATTCAGCTAGGGAAAAATGAGAAACCAAAGGGTTTGTGCTTCTTGACCAATAAATTGTTACTGATACTGGTTGGAAGACAAAAATTCACTGACCCTGCATTTCTTCCCTCTTCAAGATCAGACAAATACATGGTCCGACTGATGATTAAAGAACTAGTATTTGAAATGGGTCCTTCAACATCTGCACCAGTTAACGGGAGCTCAAATTTGAACCTTTCAAACTTAACTCGTGATCTCTCGGCAGATGTTCACCCTCTCAGCCGTGGACTCTTGATACCAGATCGTGCTGCCATTCAGTCCCCTACCTGCAGAAGGAAACTCATAGAAGAAATTAAGAGTCCTGTTAATGAACAAAGCTTCTCGTTGAACACGAATGACCTCAAAGATAAAAGGATTTCCATGAATTTTCATCCAGCTGTTGAGTCTCTAGGTGCTGAGCCAATTAATCGGACTGCAACACTGTCTGCCACATCACTGGCATTTTCTAACAAGCCAACATCTCCAAAAAGACAGGCAGATGCAGCTTCCAAAATACCAAATTCTTATAAGAATAACCTCTTCAGCGAAAAGGAGGCGAGTTACTTTCTGAGAAACATAGAAAAACTGTCTGGTAGCTTCACAGAACTACAGCATCGCCTGTCTGAATTAACTGAGCTGCTCAAAGCTGGGAAGAGAAATCTTCCAGTGTACCCTTCTTCTCAGGAGCCCTCTTTTATTAACATCACTTGCCAGGTAATTTTAGTATGGGAAGCCTTAATGATAAAACCTGTTCATAGCTGTATGTTCTGTGTAGGGATTTAAAGCATGAGCTTTCGTCAGAATATGCTTAGGAAGGATGCCATCATATGAATATTTAGTTCATGCAGATTCAGTAGATCTGATCTTGCTCCATGCAGGTAAACCCAGCAGGAGTGTTATATAGATTTTCTTGGGCTTTACATAAGCTGGGCTTGTTCTTGTCCTTGTTCCCTACTCTTTCTTAAATTGTGTCTCTGTCCCTTTTGACAGTTCTTTTAAAACTGCATACTTTTATTTCTCTCTGATGTGAGATAGAATAAAGAATTTCAGTTAATCTTTTAAACTGAACTCTCATATCTGTTAACTATTACTATTTCAGATGGACGCTGTAGTGTACGTTTCATTCTTGGCACAGCTGTCTGCACCAGTGGGTAAAAGCAGAGCAGTTCTGTCAAAAGGACCCTTATCGTGGTCAATAGTGTTAGATAGCCCCACCTGCAGAGCAGGGGGAGGAAATGCTACAAATGCCATTACTTGGCAGGTGTTCAGTGTTTTTGAAGTGATGTAGTATACTAAGGAACGTGCAGCCTCTGACCTCACTTTGCACTGGGTTGAGCTGTCTGTCTTTGACTCCAGCAGGTGTTAATTCTACACAGAAGCTAGTGGGTTCCAGAAGGTCCATGCCCATTCAGTTGCAGAATGAGACTTGTGTGAAGTTCTAAGAAAACAGTGTTTCTCCTTGGCAGTTCTGAAGCTTTCTGTTTGAAAATTTAGACAAGTGAACACTTCCATGTATAGGAATTGATATATCCATCTCCTGCCTTTCTGCGAGGACAAAAGAGACTGGAACACGAAAATGCTTTGACACTGGGACATTGCTAAGTACTATTGAGAGCATGATCTGAGAAGGAAAGAGATGATTAGGGACACAATGGATAATTCTATTAACATAGCTTCAAAACAGATTTAAAACAAATTGCATGTGGAAGACTCCTTGGCTGAAAGACAGCACTGCCAGATCTCATGCTAGAAAGTGTAAGTTACACGATTGTCAAAGCATGGCACAAATCTACTAAGTCTCTTCTAGAATTCAGATTAATAAACCCTTCTCATTTTTCTAAGTAATTTAAACTGCCATTGTCCTTTCACTAAGGTCTTATTTTTCAGCTTTGTTGTAAAGTTTATTCTAAATTTTTGTAGCATTGAACTCTCAGGTCCTAAATCATATTCCCTCTCTCTCTTCACTGTTCAGCTCACTGCATTTAACTGCAATAACTCTTAATTTTTCTCTCTCTCATAAGTCATGATTACATATGAGGCATCACTCTGAGAAGTGAAATTTTCCCTCTGTTGTCTCATTCACCTGAAGTGTTTGCTTAGAAGCCTACTTTATTTTTTGTTAAGGTTTTATATTCAGGCCTCTCTTTACATGTGAATCTGAGTTAGGTATCAGCTCATCTTGGTGTTCCAAGAGCAGGAGTAGCTTCACTTGTATGGAGTGCATTTCAAATGACAGTAATGCTACGGTTTTACCTATGGGCTTTGATCACTAATGCTTTGTGGCAGGAAAAATGTATGATTTCTGAATTACAAACAGCATTGAAAAGCCTGGCAGAAAATGCTGTGTTTTGACTTCAGTCAGAGTATGTTCAGCTCAGAAATTGTTAACAGGTGAACAGGGATTCTCACCTCATGAGCTGAGCCATGATCATTTCTCTGCTGCCCAAGTTATTTGTGGTATTCTACAAAATGTTGAGGAAACACAAAACCTCCGAAAGAAGCACTTGTCTTTGAGAGGGCAGATATTTTTACAGTGCAGGAGGCAAAGAGCATGTGTGCATCTCCAACCTGCCTCTACTGTATGCCTTTCTTGCACATGGGTGGGTCTGTCCACTGCATAAGAAGGGAGTCAGAATTCACTTTATCTTGTTTTTGTCATGACCCAGGGATGTAAATCGTGTTTTCCCTGGGAGGTGACATGGTTAGGTGAATTTGATCCTGTGCAACAAGAATTTGTAGTTTTGGCAACAACTGACCTTTTGCACTTTCAGAAAATGCTTTTGCACTACCCTCTGGGGGGATGTTCTTTGAAGACACTTTTTGGATTTTGAGACCTAGGGTAGTGATGGTCAGGGGTGAGACAAACAAGCCCTTCTGATCCAATATCCGTTCCTCAGCCCAAACATTTATGGGTAGGAGTTCTCACCTTTTAACTCATGGATCAGAGAGAGGGGAGAATGGAAAACCTGCAGCTTCACAAACTCCTCAGGAAAATGTCCCTCACAGGATGAGAGTCAATATTGTGTTGTGGATGAAGGCCATGATTTCTGTAGCAGCAGCGTATGACTTCCTCTCCTGTTGTTCAGACACATGCTCAACTAGAGCAGTTACTTGTTTCTATCACTCACAGACTTATGTTTGAGAGCTGGGGCTTGAAAATACAAATCTTGAAAATGGGTCTGAGTGAATGTAGCATTTGACTTCTGCAGATGTAGTTGAAGGAACATCTGTGATCTCGTTTTGATTAACACCATTTTGGTGTTAATCTGCTTAAATACCCATCATGGGGTCTAACCTGGTTTTTCTTGAATTTTCAGAAGCAGCTTTCCAGAAGTGATTCAGATGAAAGACGAGCTGTTATTCTTTGTGGTGGTAAACTTCATCTAAGTACAATCCAGCAGATATTCAATCTCTCTCTTGTAGAAATGCAGCACGGTATGTTGTAATTATCTAATAGTGCAAACACTTCACATACATGTGACATTCTCAGTGAGCAGCAGCAATGTGCCTAATCCCATCTGGGAAAAAAAACAAAGCAACTAGGAATAAATACTGAAATACTGCTAATAATTTTTTTACTAACTTTGTTTAAAACATGAAGATTCTTCTCTGGACTTCTACTGATAAGAATTTTCACGTTCTGAAAAAAAACCCAACCTGAAGTAAATGAGCGAATGTCTACATGTTGATACCCCCTGTCAAGTAGCTGGAAATAGGGGGAAATTGCTATCATCCAGTGGTTTTATTTGCTTTCATCTATTCTAAATAGTTGGAGTTGACTAGTGGTTTTGGAGTACAGCTCTCTGTGTTTTATTCTCTGAGTCCAGCATCTTTTAAGAAATCATAGGCCGATTTGGGTTGGAAGAGACCTTAAAGATTGCCTAGTTCCAATCCCCCTGCCATGGGGGAGCTAGACCAAGCTCCTCAAGGCTCCATCCAACCTGGCTTTAAACATTTCCAGGCTTGGGCCCTCTACAACTTCTCTAGACACCTGTTCCAGTGCCTCACCACCCTCATAGTCAAGAATTTCCTCTTAATGTCACATCTCAATCTGGCTTCTTCCAGCTTGAAGCCATTACTCCTTGTCTTATCACTACATACCTTTGTAAAAAGTCACTTTCCAGCTATCCTGTAGGCCTCCTTCAAATACGAAAAGGCTGCTGTAAGGTCTCCCTGCAGCTTTCTTCAGGCTGACCAAGGCTGCTGTAAGGTCTCCCTGCAGCTTTCTTCAGGCTGACCAACCACCACTCCCTCAGCCCATCTTCATGGCAAAGGTCCTCCAGCCCTCTGATCATTTTTGTTACCCTGCCTCTGGACCCGCTTTGACAGTTCCTTCTTGTGCTGAGGGCTCCAGAGCTGGACTCTGGGAAAGTTGTCAGAAGAGCAGAGGAGAGAGGAAGAATTCCCTCTCTCAGCCTGCTGGCCATGTTTCTTTCAGTGCAGCCCAGTATTTGGTTGGCCTTCTGGGCTTCAAATGCATACTGCAGCCTCATGTTGAGATTCTCATCAACCAGCACCCTCAAGCCCTCCTCAGACTGCTTGCTACCTGTTCTCCTCCCAGACTGTATTTGTGCTTGGGGTTGCCCTGACCCAAGTGCTACACATTGCACTTGGCTTTGTTGAACTTGATGAGGTTGGCATTGGCTCCATCTCAGTTTCTTACAAATGTTTTAAGTTTTTAAAAAAACCTTACATTTTATAAAGACCTTTTCTGAACTTTCTGGTGTAGTTTATAAAAATATTGGATTTTTTTATGAACACAAAAGTAGGTCTATACATTTTAGCACTGCATTACACTTCAATTTATGCTGTGAAGAAAAAACCTTTCTTGTTTCTGTGGTCTTCTCTGCTTCTACCCAGAGCTATCCCATGCACATGCTGTATGCCTATGGATGTGTCAATTCCAAGAGTCTTACTTTTGGCAAAAGTAGAAACCACACTTTTAGGATACGATCTCTCGCTGATGTGGATACTCTTTGTATTATATTTGAGTGTCTGCATTTAGCCCCTGTCTGCAGCTAAACTACAGCAGCTGCTCTGTGACTTGATGAGCCCTCCTCAGCAGATAAGGGGGATCAGGAAAAGGAGAGAAGAACTGTAGGTTGAAATAAA
The DNA here is from genome assembly GCA_013400475.1 of Tricholaema leucomelas. Taxonomy (NCBI): domain Eukaryota; kingdom Metazoa; phylum Chordata; class Aves; order Piciformes; family Lybiidae; genus Tricholaema lacrymosa; species Tricholaema leucomelas. Next base: position 569,637 of record WAAF01016634.1, on the reverse strand, counting down.
AAGGGTTTTAATGAAGAAGCTGAACTGATACCAGTGTCAATACAAAGTTCTGCCCAGCCCAGCAAAAGTACAGCAGTCACACTAAACGGGAAGACAATCCTTGAGAAGAAAGGGAAGCAAAGTCAGGAAGTGTTCAAGCAGAAAACTCTAGGAGGAACCCTCCATCTTAGCAAACTTTCCCTTTTATAGTGAGGGTGATGTTTATGCTGTGAGATACACCTGTGAGCCAGCTTGGGTCAGCTGCTCATGCTGACTCCAAAATGCTAATAGCCTGCAGCCCATGGCTAACCTATGGTTCTGTTCTTAACATAGTGCAAGTTTTATTTTTCTTTAAGTAGGTGTTGGAATATGTTTAGTATTCCAATACCTAGATAAATCTCTAATCAGTTAATTCACTAGCACTTGGATCTTGAAAAGGTTCTTGCCACTACTTTACGTTAGTTTAGCAATTTTCCTCAGTTACAGTGTGCCACAACCCAGGAATTCGTGACATAGCCAGTGGTAACAGCAGGCAGTTTTGTAGGTGATGTTCTCTTAATTCTTCAGGCTGGAAATTCGTTTTGAGCTCTAAGACTTGAGCAGCTTCTGGCAAGAAAAATGTCCCCATTGCCTTTGTTGGTTTTGCCTTCTCATTTTTTGTGTAGAAATGTAAATTTTACAGAATTGGTTGTCCAAGAGTCAGCAGCATCATGCCTGTGACTAGCCTCACCAGATATATTTTTAAGCAGTGTTACAGGAGGCTTCTTTATTCATTTTACAAATACTATTAGATAAGTGCAAAATGTGGGAATGTTACTTTCAAATTCCCAAATTGCATTGCAGGTTTGGTCCAAATGAGACGTTAAGCCTAAAGATTAAAGGGTTCCCTGCTTTTAAGCTACAATCTTCTCGTGACCTTACTTCTGACATGAAGTTACATAATGTAATTTACAAGCAGCTGGAAATGTTTCTCTGAATTCTCTCATCCCTCACAAGCTCTATTTGATTTGTTCATCAACTTAGCAGACACAAGTATGAACGTTTTCTGGTTTATGAGTTGGTAAAAGTCAGAGTTTCAGTAAACTATTTTAAATTCTACAAAGAATGCTAATGGTGAAGTCAAATAGCAAAGGACAGGATGCATAGGGTTTGTGAAGTAGAGTGCCGTATTTCTTCCTTGTGTTTATTCAGTTAATGACATTGAAATTACATACTAGAAGCAGTTGCTAAATTGGTTTTATTATATCAACGTGCATTTAACAAATTTCTGCTTTTTACAGTGTCTGCACAGCATAAGCTGTGAATAAGCTTGTGAGTACCTCATTAGAAGGAAGTCTGGATGCTTATGACTCATGTTCCAAATTTCAGAGCCAGTCTAGGTGGGGCATTGGGCAACCTGGTCTAGTAGGAGGTGTCTCTGCCCATTCCAGGAGAGTTGGAAGTAGATGACGTTGAAGGTCCTTTCCAACCTAAACCATTCTGTGATTCATTCCTCTTCATATTTGAAGTGTATATTTATTACAGGTTCTTCTAGTGGCACAATGGGTCCAAAAGCTGTTTTGTGTAGTTGCCAACTGTCCTCTATTCTGAGATCATACAGCATGTATCTTCCTATACCTTTTTTTTTTCTCTTGTAGAAAAACTGTAAATATACAGAAGCATTTGATCTTAATTTTGGAAGAAATGTTCTATACCTTAAACATACCTATTGACAGGACAACTTAGACTTTACATGTCTTCACAGGTTCATCTTGGATTGTTCTCACAGCAGACAGCGAGGGCTTTGTTCCATTAACGTTTACGTCCTCTCAGGAGATAGTCATAAGAGATGCCAGTACAAAAGGCTACAGCGCTCGTTCTTCCAACACTTTGGATATCATCAGTTCTACAGAAGGGTGCTGACCTGCTTCTGCTGAAAGGCTGAATATCACAAGCTCTTTGGAAGTCCATGGCTTTAGACAGCAGCAGTCCTTCAGAACAGCCTGGCAGTAACGTGAATTTTGACTGTGACTTTGTAATGCCTGTCTTATGATGGGAGACTTGTACTGTATAGGCCTGCACATTGTAAACAACAGTCTGGCTCAACTCACTGTTGGGTCTCTGTTAATTTTTTTTGTTACATATTGCTGTAAATTATTTGATCACTGAAACCATTCACTTTTTTTTTTTTTTTTCTACTTTGCAGTGGGTTTTTTTAAATATGCCTCTTGCAGTGGAGACTGGATCCTTATATCAGTGGATGAAAACATGTGCTCCTACATGCTTCTGAGCTAAAGTTTCCATCTTGGCTTTTAATATATTGGTGGGTTTAGATGACAGTAAAGTCACATAATAAAGAAACCCTTGAGAACACTCCACTGTCCCCTCACATAGCGCCTGACAAAGTGCATGTGTTTTTCCACTGGTGTTACTCAGGGTGTAAGCACCAGTTGAGGTGTGTGGAGTTTAGGACAAAGTATAACCGTGTGGAATATGCATACTGTGTAGAAGCCAGATCTGTGTGCCCCTGTCTGGATTTGTGGAAGTGGGTGTAATCTGGTGGGTTGAGCCCAGCTGGCAGCTGAGCCCCCACTCAGCTGCTCATTCAGTGTCCCGTGCAGGGCAGGGGAGAGAAGTGGAAGACCAACTAGAGGGTTGAGATGAAGGTGATTTAATAGATAAAGCAGAAACTGTGTGCATATGTAAAGCAAAACAAGTTTATTCAGTGTATCTCATCAGCAGGCTTGTGGGAAAGAAAGGCTTCATCACATGTAAGAGGCAGTTGCTCTGAACATCCTTCTCATGACTTACTTTGCTGAGCACAATGCCATATGGTATGGGATATGTTTTTGATGGGTTGGGGGCAGCTGTCCTAGTAGCTGTGTCTTCTCCCAGCTTCTTGGACACTCCTAGCCTACTCACTGGTGGGACAAAGGAAGAAAGAGAAAGTCTTGAAGCTGTGTCCACAGTGCTTAGCAATAGCCAAAACATTGATGTGTTGTCAACGCTGCTTTGGTCACAGATCCAAGACACCATACCTGCTGCTATGAAGAAACTAACCCCATCTCAGCCAGAGCCAGCACATTGGTATAGATACACAATTGCTTTAGTTACATTTGAATAACTAAACATTTGCTAGTTAGCATTTCTAAACACCTCTTCTTTGTGAAATTCTTCCCTGTGACTTTTGGAACCACACTGCTAATATTAACATTCCCTTCAATGCATCTGTTTTAATTTTCAGAGCCAATAGGTGCTAATGAGCAGAAGGGAAGTTCCAACAACACATCATCTTGAGAACATGCAATTTAAAAGGTTGACAGAAGAAAATGTTCTATGGTTTTCTGTAATGGGAGAGAGAAAATGTAGAGGTGAGATTTAGAGAACGGCACGAGTTTATGGATTCCAGCTCTGAAGAAAAGACAGTAATCCAAGATTGCTTCCCTTAAAATTAAAGCATGATAACATTAAGCAGTTTATCAAGCTTTCACAGGGGCACATACTGCATGAGAAGGAATCAAGTGATGAGATTTTACAACAGGAACTGCTTTCTCAAGACTAATACAATCTTTTTATTGTGTATTTGGAAATTTAGGTACTGTCAAAAAAATCATCTAACCACAAAATATGGTATGAAAGGCACAACATTAATGAAAGCTGTAAGGAGCACTCAGTGTTATGTGACACAACTAGAAGAGGAGAAAAACAGGTAAAATTGTTTGGCAGTTGTGGGCTTCATTCTGTACATAACATACTCTATTCCTGATTTGTTCCATGAGATCTAAGTCCCTCTTTTATTACTTTATTACTACTCTAGGAATCTGAGCAAACACCCAAGCAGGGGCCACAGACACACCTGTGTTCATCAGGTGCCATCACTTACTAGTCCAAAATTATGTCCATCTTCCATTAATTTCTGGATTAACTCAGATTGCACGGAAATATGTCTCAGTCTTGGATTTATCATACATTTTCCTTTACTCAGGTCCACCCTGTAGGGTGGACAATACTCTCTGCTGGCAAGCAGAGAGAATATGGGAGGGTCTGAAAAGAAAGGTGAAGGAAAAGATAGAATTCTGGTTCCCTTTGTGTGATTTCCTTGTGCGTTACACTTGACACTCATCTACTGGTTCTACTCATTTAGAGTAGGGCTATCAAGCATGTCCTAATTGTCTTGTTACTATCTGCAGACACCAAGCCTGCAATCAGTACTCACAGCAGCAGGACCATAACACATTCCCTTCTGTGCTGTGGCATAGAGAAGGATGACATCCCAGCATGTTTTCTAACTGTGCCTTCTGTCAAGCTCCTTGTTTTTTCAATTGCACAGCCAAAATACTTAATGTTTGTCTTTCTCAGCTGTTAGAGCATTGCTTCTGCTGAATATACAGTTCCCAGAAAACCTGCAGCTCTGAAATCCCACTGTTTGCTACAGTTCATGGTCATCTCTTGGGTCAAGGCAATGTTTTATCCATCGATCAGAGGCTCAGGAGGGAGAAGCTGAACATATCAATACTTGGTAACCAGAAAATATTACCTGATTGTAGCCTGCTCTGCGTGTGACATTTAGGTCTCCATATCTTCCCACTCAGTCACTTGTTTCAATCCAGTAGCCCTTGGGAGAGGATTGCAGGACTTTTTTTCAGTTAGCTTTCATCTCTTATGACTTCTTTCACCCCAGCAGGTCACTTAGGAAATTCTAGAGTTGCTTGCTATCTCTGCCTGCCAGCACAGCACAGCTGAGACTTTACCAGCACTCTGGCGATGGCTACGTTTTGCATTCACCCCACACTGATGGCAGCAGATATGTCCATGTGCTGAGCCTCACAATCCAACGAGGCCAAACTGCTGAAGTTTCTGGATGTGTCAAATGTGCAGCTTCTTTTCAATGACTTTGAAAATGGCCAAAGGGTGAGTCTTGGGAGCACAAGGTAAATACTTCCTCGTGGAACTGGACAGGTCTGGAGAGAAATTTCTTAGCTAGTGTAAACCTGTTTCCCTCATCATGATGACAAGCTGGTGGCTTGAGCTGGCTTTAAGCAGATGAAAAAATACTCTAGGTAAAACAAAAATCAAATTCCATTACAGAGCATACTAAAGTGTGAAGGAAAATCCTTTTGATCCTTTGCAGAATGTAGATGATTCCTTGTATATTAGGAAAGATAAGCTGGTAGAGGATGGGTGCCAGGTCTTCAAAGTGTAGAGTGGGTGTCACTCTCCATTAATGCAGAGTGACAATGGCCAATTCCATAGGGCCTGAACAATCCTTTCTCACCAACTACAGCAGGCTGCAGCAAAAATGAGGACAGAAAGTTGAAGGGCATAGCTGAAATTCATAGTCTTGTCTAACATAATTTGGAAGAAGAAATAGACCAGGAAATAAGATTTATATCTGCTGCCACACTTCTGGAGCAATCATCCACATTTCCCTACCATCCAAGAACACTGCAGCTGGGGTTAAACTGCTGCTCTATAAACATCTCTGAAATGATACTGAAGACCCAACTTTTCTGCAGAGTGCCACTGCTCTAGGACCATTCTCCTTCCATTTTTGTTCAGCTCTGTGTCATGCCAGTTTGTTGTCTTCAGAGACTGCAAATTCTCAAGTGTAACATAGCAAAACTCTCTTCCTCTGTCTCAGGGACAGAGATACCTGCTGCTGCCTCGTCTTTTGAATGTAGCTTCCCAGTAAGTTAGAATCTGGTTTATGCAGCCAATTTGGTGCTCAACAACATGAAAGCTATCAGATTCCATACTTTAAGCCTCTAACTCACACACAGTTTTGTAACCATAATGCTCAGCACTCTTGCCAGGTATCTGCACTATAGTCTTGCAGTGAGCTAAGGTAAATAATAACAAAAAAATAATTCAGTGCAGCACAAGGAACTTGTGATCCCAAAAACTGCAGGAAGACAAAACTCATTCCCTCATCTTCTACTTGCATGAATCAAGTCTAGAAGTTTTCTGAAGGGAAAGACTCAATTGTAATACTTTGAGACTGTTTGTTACATAACTATGATACGAAAGTCATACTAAGTATGTGACTCCAGAGTGCTGAGCAAAAAATACCAAGTCTTAAAGGATCCGAGTTTCACTTAAAGGATCCTCTCATCTCAAGGAGGTTGATTAAATTTTGCATTTTCTATCTACAGCCCAGAAAGGCAAGTAGAAAAGGAGATGAATGAGTGACATTGGAAACAAAGTACAAACCCTAATAAAGCAGGATTTGGCTTTAAAACACTTTAACTATTTCACTTGGTATGCAGAAGGTGAATAGGACAAGAGGATGCATCAGGGATTCAATCTAGCAGCAATTCTTATAAGGTGAAGAAGTGACTTAAGAAATTACTTCTCAAATCTACAGATCCCTTCCTGAAAACCCATTGACCTGACAGCAAAGGTCTCAGCCCTCAGGGATTCCCCAGAGACAGATGTCCAAGGTGGTATTCACTCATTAAAGTGGGGGAGTCAGCACAAGTGATCTAATCCAGCTAAGCCATGGCAGGTTAGCAAGCTCAGGGGCTGAGTGAGAGAGCTTGCTTAACAGGAGATGCAGCAGCTGCTGGTGGCTAACAATCCCTTCCTTCAGTGCTCGATGGGGAACAGCAGCTCACCTACACCTTTAGCTGTGACCCACAGTGAGACTGATCACCTTCCAAAACACCTAGGAAGGCAATACAACCTTGGAAGGTTTCAGCGTTATTCCTTAAGCAGAAACTGCAAGGGAGGTGAAACTGAAAGAGAAGATGAGTGACCAGCTCAGCTACTGACTGCTGGCCATCAACCCACTATAGAATATGTATATACTTCAGCAAGAGCCAGGAATAGACATGGCTTCTCTTACAGGGACTATTTGGTGACACGTACCTCTGTTACCCTTTTCATTTCTTCCTCTGTGCAAATCCACTGGCTGGAGCTGCTTGCGTGCGGGTGGGGAAGTGCTGTTGATTAGGTACCAGCCGGTTTAATCTGATCTCCCATATCCTTAGGACTGTATTTGAGTCTTACTTGAATGAGCAACCCTGGGGATTGAATGTGGCCCCTGTTCCTGCCAATCAGTGCAAAGCAGGTGGTTTGTATTAGAGTAGTGTTTAATCTGCATGGTTGTCAATATAAGAATCTGCTTCTTTCAGTCACATACTCTAAATGCACCAAGGCAGACACATCGTTCAAAACTGACAAGGAGACATACAAAGTTCATTTATTTTATAGCACCAACGTGAAGCCCTGGAGAAATGGACAAAACCCCATAAACATTACTCTGCACTCACTTCTCCATTGTTTTTTACTTACAAAAATACATGTTTTCTTAACAAAAGTACAACTCTGATAATCAAATAAAATAACAATATTTCCAAAATATAAAAATGCTCTGCTATGTTTCATCTACAGAAGTTCTCTGTCTTATTTTGGTAGTTCCATTATTGCTACCATATGCAAAATGAGGAATGAGTGCATCTTTGTTAGAAAAAATATCACATTATCTCTCTGCAGAAGAGGAAAACATTTTACAGCCAACAAAGTTTACCTTGCTTGAGACTGGATTCAGAATGGGTGCTGTAACGATTTAGAGGCAACAGCACCACTGATCTAGAAATAATATCTTAATCTGCATTCAACTTCCTCCAATCAACCACAGACAGCAGTTTCTGCAATGCTTTTATCACTGGGTTAAGTATTTGGCTTATGTAAACTGACACAGATCTACTGCCTTGTAGCTACAGATTTATAGCAGCTGCAAATACAACACACTGAAACAAAAGAAAACAAAACCAGCCCCCCAAAACATTAACAGCCTTTACTGAAACTTTTGGTTGTTTTTAAAAGAAGGCTATTTGGAAAACCACAAATACTACAGAATACATCAATCCCACCAACTGTTTTCTGTGAGGGTTTGAAGCTATGTCATACTGCTACATAACTTACCTACTCCAAAGTGAGTGCAGCAATCCTGCTATTTCAAATTCTGTCAGACTCAAAATTGTAAACAGGCTTATGGGTTTTATTATTATAAACACATATGCCCCAGGCATATATATCTTGATTTGTCCAAGAACCAAAACTAAAATGTCTCTCAACTGTAGACATCAATTCAATGGAATTCTTAAACACAGTTAACTATAACCCTTGCACACTCAAAATACATCCTTCAAGCTCACTCATGAGTAAGCATTTTGCTGAACTACAACAGTTTGTTAGTCCTTAGACTTGAAACTTGCTCGAAAAGGCTTCACTGTTAAACTCACCGAGACTCTTAGTGGATGCACTGATTTTACTTCACCGTGTCTTTCAGTAAAACCTTTCCCAGCTTCCAGACACGGCACTTCAGAATCGTTTCCCAGATGGCCCCGAGCAAGTTACTTGTGGTCACTGCCTCCAGTGACACCTACTGCAAGTGCACCCAAACAGAAGCAAGCTAGTCCTCCAAAGGCACTTCTACTACAAAACAGAGACACCATCACGCGTGTCCATACAGTGGAGCTAGGTGGCTGTAAATTCGTGTCTTGTCTTGCATTCTGCTCATTTCCTCAAGGTGAATAAACCTTTAACTTTTGGTTTCATCAGTCTCCCCTCCAAATAAAGATATGTCTTCAGAGTCCAGTCACTTTAGCCTAAGTTTCAAGCCAGCCTCTGGAGGACTCTAACTCCATTAACTACACAAGCATCCCAGAATGAGAAGGTCTAAACTTCAGTGCTCCAGAAAGTGCCTGATCTTAGGTGTGTCTTTCATTTACAAAGTGTGTTCAGCAGTGTGAATTTATAGTAGAAATGAGGTCTCAGTTAATGTTATCTAAATCACAATGACAGCCCTGACTAAAGAAAAAAAAAAACACCACTTGAAAGTCAGGTGTAGCCTCATTGTTATAAAACACCATGTGTGAGCTGAGATGAGTGTCATGCCATGGTGTTTTCTGAGGCAAAGAGCCATACCACGTAAGAACGGGTATCAGGATAAAGTTACTTGAAGGCCAAAATTTACAGAAATGTGAATAGCATAGCCTAATTTTTGGAAAAGACTGCTGAGTTTGGGTGTCCTGAGTGGAGATGTTGATTTTGAAAACATTGGGCACTCATTCTCTGCCGAAGATCAGTTTACAGTTTTCAAAGCAAGGAACTCCAGTAATGGGAAGTGTAAGGTTTTGCTTCATATAAAATCCGTGAACTTAAAGTACATCGACATCTCTTTCAGAACAACTCTTCATAAGAAAATCTTCACAACATGTCTGCATCAGTGATTTGCTTCAGTTCAAAACAAAGTAAATCTTGACTTTATATGGCATACTTCAGGATTCCCAAGTGCTATCCAAACACACTACTGTGCAATTTATAACTACAGATTACGTTCAAAATCCACCCCTGCCTGTAAAGGAAAAATATAGTATGAGTTAAAATGTGGCTGGTACATCACATTGATACTTTTTTTCCCTTGTCCTGTAAGTCCACATTGTCTTCTGAGGTCACAGCTTTCTTTAATCATTGTGAAACAAATGAAAATAACCTGAGCTTTCAGTAGCTCCCACTCCTGAACACTCATTATGTCTTTTTTAGCACAGCTTAGAGTTAGATACGTATCTTACACAGTGGGCTCCTCTCTTGATTTCATTACTGACTGTCAGAATCATAATTTCTTCTTTTTTTTTTGGGTAGAATATGAGCAGAGGAATGACCTAGAAGACTCTCATGGAGTTTGTGTATGGGATGCGAGACTCCGTTCGGAAGGTCGTCATATTCAGAACCTTTAGACTGAGGAGTTCTCTCTGCGGTCATCCAGGTTCTCTGTGCTTTGATAGCTCCTTCTGTTGGAAGCAGAACAAATGGTGTGTGAACAGACTTCTGCCTTTTACTGCCAACTAATCAAGCTACAGTTTGGCAATCTCAAACAGCTGAGAGCTTTGCCTCCCCCCAACAGAGGGATCAGTCCCATTTTAGACTGTTTAGCCTGTTCCCTCCAATCTGCAGCTACCACTCCAGAAAGCAGATGGTGAATGAGAGGCTTGTGGTATGTCTGCCAACCCCATGCAGGTATCTTACATACCTTAAGGCATGAAGTGGTCCCAGATACCCACACTTAGGCCCTAAAATTGTTTCCTTAGCATGGAAATAATTTTCAAATCCCAGTAACTTGAAATAATAAAAACCAGACAAAGTAACAGATATTTAATCCATCAATCTGCTAGGACAGGCTGTTCTTATGTATGTCCTCAGTACACAGTATACCAAAGCTTCATTTGACAGAGGTGAATGATTTTGAGCTAGGCAGGGTTTTCTTTGGAAAAGGAGGAAATGAAAGACAGGTTTGATCGGTCAAAAAGGGAAAGAACAGCTCAAAGCTATCCTTTCTTTCTCTTCCACAATCTTTCCTGCCTACCTCTAAATGATTTGGATGTTTCTTATAAACCATAAACACCAAAAATGCAATTGAGAATGCCTTTTTCCTCTATACACAAGTACATTTTAAGTAGTCACATTTTCTCCAGAAATATGTATGTTCTTCACTTCTGGCTTGAAACACTGCACCACAGTAAGTTCTTTGTGCACCACCCCAGAGAAAAAAGTGAAACACAGCAGCTTGTATAAGCAGGTCTTGCTGCACTACGAAAGTAAGATACTGGAGCATGGAATGGTTCCATTCAGTTAATAATTCATTATGTTGAGTGTTTTCTTTTCTTGTAAGGAATATAGAGGTGTATGTTGGTAGCTAACAATGTTTTGCCCATGTGCTAGTTTGAGCCTAGCTAGAATGTTTTGGTGAGAGGAACTAGATCATAGGCTATGAAATGAAAGCAGTGGTGATGCCTACTTCCCTCATAGCCTTGCTGAGATGTGTAAAGAAGAAAAGCAAAACAAAAGATAAAGTCACTTCGATCTTGCTCCCTTCACTCTGGGCTTTGCTCTCCCCTCTTCGGCTGCTGGGGAGAGCTGAGGCTGCTGGCTGAACTCCATCTTGCTTTCTAACCTCACCCTCCATTTGCTTTTGTGGCTGATTCACCTTGCTTCTTAATCCCCCTGGCCGAATCTCCATTCTTCCTTGGGACTGGGGTAAGGTTGAGAGGGGTAGGGGGAAGGTGAGGGGGTGGTTGAGAGGCTCTCCTGGGGACTCAGGTTTCTGGGAGGGGAGTTGTGTCTGTATTACCTTTTACCTTGTATATTTCTGTATATGACTGTATGTACTGTAAATATCTGCTTGTATATTGTGCTAGCTGTAAATATAAGCTTCATTCATAGTTCCAGAGCCGGCTGAGTCTAGTCTGGGTGATTTCTAAAGTGGGGGGGGGGGCAGGGGACACCCAAACCACCACAGCCCAGTATGATTAAGAGCTGCTGCTGTTAGCTCCCAACTCAGACCTACCTTAACACTTCAAGTGCAAGCTTTGTTTCCTTCCGACTTTCTTCAGTGATTGGGTAGAAAAGAAGTACAAACAAACCTAAGAGGATAAGGATAGCAGGAACTGCTCCAATGAGGATTTTCAGCGTGAGAATCACATCAGCAGACTGTCTGCATATCCCTGGCTTGTATCCAGTAAACCTAAACAAATGAAAACAATGACCATGTGTCTATGTGCATAGCAAAAGCTATGTCCAAAGCTCATCTGAAGACTTACTGCTTTCCCCAACACTCTTCAAGACGTTTCTCCCATTTTTTCTACACCTTTTTATTTCCCCCCAATACATTTCAAATCTCATTTTTTTGGTTCTCAGTTTCAGATGACTGCATTAACTTTGTGTTTTATCGTTGTTATTATACAGCATTTAAATACTAAGAGGAGAATGGAATTCCATGTAAGAAAATTGATCTGCTATGTGTTTCCTACTCTGTAATGTATTTAGGCTCTGCTTTAAAAATATGCAAGTAATATGACCAATTTCAGCAGCAATAATTAACTTTAATTTAAACACACTTAAGCACTCTTCTCAAGATAGACAAATTTACTCAAGTGCTTAGAGTCAGGTACACAAATTCAGGGCTTCCATGCTCGAATTCCAAATTTGTGGAATGAATTTCTTTTCCTCTGAATATGCACTTATGAAAGCTGCAGTTCATTTGAGCAAACTTTGTCTTTGGTGTTCCTACACAGACACCTGCCTTGGCATATAGCAGGAAGCTAACTAGAAAGCAGTTGAAAAGGAGCTAATTGGTGAAGAGTGATTTGTTTGAGGGTGCTAGCAGCAAGCACAGAAAACTCCTAAGATGAAAATATTCAGCCACGCACTGCCAGTTATTAAGCAGTTTCAGCTGATGGCCCTGAAGCAAAACATTCTGGTTAGCAAAACCTAACTCAGACCCAAGGGCTAGACAGTGTTTCAGACAATTTTCCTTATAAGTGTTTATTGTCTGCTGCAGCAACGAGAAGAAAAGGACCTTTCTTCGAGGTCATGAACAAAAGCACAGCAAGAGGTGGCTGACCACTTTCTCAAACTGACTGTCTAGTCAGAAGAGATGAGACAAAAATAAAAGGACAACACAAAGTATCTTCCAAACTGATATGATCTAGACGAACAGAGTCTTTCTCACAGCTCTGCTCATCGTGACTTGGATCAGTATCCAGTTCCCCAAAACCATGAGGCAATCCGTGATCTTTTTATGCTGAACAGTCACTAGGTGCCCCTGGAGGCACTCCAGACCAGGTGAAGACATAGAAGCTCATATAAACATAGTCCAACCCAGATGAAATGAGGAATGCGCAAAGCAGCAGTATCACTTGTGGTGGATGTTCATTTGCTGAGCTTTCATGTTTAGGTCTTTATTCACACAAGCCACTAAACTTTACCTGAGTAATTTGGAAAGAGGAAAACTAAGGGGAAATCAGATCTTTCTGAACTGAAATGTGTTAGGGCAAGAGACTTAATGCTTAGTGGTCTAGCCTAGATAAATAACAATCCTGTCTTTAGTGGTTAGACAGCTGGAGCTGCTGGCACTTTCAGGCCATTTGACTCCTCAGGGTAAACATAAAGTAACCTCAGAATGCTTTCAGAGTAGATCTACTAAATGAAAACACACTGTTACTTACTCCAGGCTTGCTGCAGAAATTCCTAAGCCAATTCCTGCTGACATCTTGGTGAAGAAAACATAAGAAGAATAGAAAATAGTTTCATGTCCTTTTCTATGAGGATTCTGCAGGCGAAAATGATCAACTACGTCAGGCAGCATTGACCTAAAGTTGAGCAAGAAGAATAACGACACCTTAACCCAAGATCTGTTTTCAAAGTCCAAACTTAATGAAAGAGTTTACCCCTCCTCCCCTTTTAAGATCTGATTGTAGTCGTGCACATGAAAGAATCCACTTCAAAAGTCATAGTGCTGGAGAGAAGGGCAAAAAGAAACAAATGCTCTCATATTACAAAACAGAAAACCAGCTGAAAAACTATAAAACACTTGCTGGGAGGTGACAGAATTCTTTAGGCTGACTGTCATTCCAGTCAGAAGTTGTGATCTTAAAAAAAGAACAACAAAACTCCACGTTTCTTAAGACTTCGAGGGACTCTGACTCTTTGAACAGTTTCACTCTGGAATAACTCTTTTGACAAGCTAACAAAATTTTCAGAGAGCAGTGAGACCTATGCTTGCTTTCTCCTCTTCAGAAAGACTGAATTTGTTAATGGGGAATCGGAACGGAAGCTGCTCAGATGTCAGTTGTGAATTGACACTTTATTTCCAATATATGTCACAAGCTGCTGTTGGAAAAAAGAGCTTCTCACCATCTGTGCAGAAAAGCTTATGTAGTGTCTGACAGCTTATTTCAAACTACATTTCCATGAGCATTTGTAGTTTTCAGGGCATTGTACAAATGTGTAACGCAAAGCAAGGCTCTCAGCAACCATCTTGCTTTCTGGTCAGTTTGACCTGAATAATAGTTACTCCCTTTGGAGAGGAAATGTGCCATTCTACTCATTCTTGAGTATTCTTTTCACTGTATATTTACAGTCCTCAAACACAAAGGACCTTGAATTCTCAGTTTCTTTTAATTGTATCCTTGTGTTATTTGATCTATAACAGAGGACTGCTCAAGCAGGGATACGCAGCTTGGTTTTGGCTCATGTTTCCTCTGCTATGTTCTTAATTGCTCAGGATTAATTGATTTATCCAACTTCATCATTTGTGTAATTCTGTTAGAAATCAGAGCTAAGCAACTGATTTACTGTTATCACAAGTTCCATAGCTACTAAGACTGTTGATTCATCTACATACTTTTATGTAGAGAGACCAGCTGCAGTTATAATAGACATAATCTCTTAACAACAGGGAAGACAAAGTGATGGCATGGCAAGTAGCCTCAGTTACAAAAGCAGAAAAAGGTTACTGGAAGAATTAATTCTTGCCAAACTCTGCCTCTTTTGGAGGCAAATTCCATGCAATACTATTTATATGTAACGTAGACACATACCCCTTCCCCACTTCAAATGTAAAATTCTCCTACCATGGCAACAGAAGAGATGCAGCAATGCTCAGACCAGAGACAAAAGCTACGAAGTAAGCCAGGATCAGGTTTGGAATGGTCACTAGCATGACTGCAAAAGGGATCATCCACTGAGGAAGAAGAAAAAAAGTCTGTGTAAATTACAGTATGAACTGCTCGCTGGTACATAGATCGTTCCCTTCCCCTGATTGTGTTGTAAAACAGTTGATGCACAGCAACATCTAACACATAGTGGCATTACCAAAGAGCCCTGAGCCAACCTGTACCTATTCAGAAGGATCAGGGGAAAACAGGACAAGCAATGTTAGTGCCTGCTCTGTGAGCAGAACTAGGGCTTCAACTGCACCAGTAAATTGAACTGTACCAAAAGCTGGTTTATGAGTCATAAGACCAAATGGCAAACTATGGCCACATTTCACACTCCTAAACACTCACAGTCTCTGAAAGAAGTGTGACCATATAAACACATTTTGTGAAGAGCCCTTAAGTGGGCCAGTTCCTAAACAGTGCCTGAACACTTCCCAACTTCCATTCCTACTGCATTTGTGCAGAGATTTTTCTGCCAGTTTAGTAATGGATATGAGCAAACAGTGGTTTCTATTCTAGGCCAGTGGACCTATTTAATTTACTATCAAAGACAAAGCCTTGAAACATGATGAGGGGACTGGAGGGCATGGCTAATGAGGAGAGGCTGAGGGACCTGGGGCTTTTTAGACTGCAGAAAAGAAGACTTAGAGGAGATTTGATAAATGTTTATAAGTATCTGAGGGTTGGCCAGGAGCTGGGGGACAGGCTCTGCTCACTGCTCCCTGGGATAGGACAAGGAGCAATGGGTGTAGGTTGCAGCAAAAGAGGTTCCGCCTCAACACAAGGGAGAACTTCTTTACTGTAAGGGTCACAGAGCACTGGAACAGGCTCCCCAGAGAGGTCGTGGAGTCTCCTTCTCTGGAGACTTTCAAGGCCTATCTGGATGTGTTCCTCTGTGATCTGTGTTAGTCTTGTCCTGCTCTGGCAGGGGGGCTGGACTCGATCTCCTTGGGTGCCTTCCAGCCCCTGATATCCTGTTACCTCATCACACTCCAAGGGGAGAGGCAGGGGTTTGGTCGTCATTTTAAACTGTAAATATCCCATTTTAGAGCTCATCTTGAGTTTTGAATGGAGAAGAGATTTGCTATATCTTCATTTCCATGACCACTTTAGAACAATTTAGCAATAACTAAAACCAGGAAGGTAGTGTTGTTTAGACCCACTCCACACAGCCAGGTAACAACTCACACCATTGCACAAGTCACTAAGGGTACCCTCAAACCCAAACATATATGAGATGCTCAGAATTTGTTTTCTGGCAGGACTTACAATCACCACATTTCTTCAACCTCAACTTGAGGCAGTGGGCTCACAGGACTGAAGATGCCCTATTTTCATGCCAACTGAATGCATACAGCCCAGCTGTCCTGTACCCATCACATGCTCCATCTCCCACGTCTGCGAACCGTGAACCACAGGCACAGCACATGTAGAATCCAGAACCAGGGGCTTATCTACAGGGCTTTTTAATGACGGGGGATTAGTTCAACACTAAGTGTTTCAATCCTCTATACTTGCAGCTTGAGAGTTGGGGGTATGAGAAGAGCTTTCACAGAGAGTGATTCCTCTAAGCGCTGCTATTTACAGTTCCGTATGATAAGTGATTCTGGGAGTCTTGGAGTCTAATCCATTATGTTTATGTTTTAAATGCATTTCCCATCAAAGCATTTGCTCCTAACCTAAGGAGGCAGAAAATAACCTTTCCTGCCTGCAAGCTCCTTGCCGACAGATAATCCTTGCATTAGCTCGGTGCTGTGGCAAAATCGTTATTTCACCACAAGAGAGCACTCCAGCAATGCAAGATTTTATGTTGCCTATAAGCAACTTTATGACTGCCTTATGCTCCGCATGGGGCACGCATTCAGAAACGAAAGCTCTTAAACAAAATTCTAGATCGATAACAATAATCATTGTCACTGTAATTTTCTACTGAAAGGGAAGCACAACTTGCAAGACTGACGCTACAATGCCTTAAAATCTCACTCATGCAATGGTAGTGCAATCTTGGGAACAGTGTTCCTGCTGCAATAAACAGCTAATGCATCTCCTTTTCTACTTGTAAAGCGAATACTCTATTAGTGCCACCCTGCTCCCTAGCCACAGGGCTGCTGCCCTCTGAGTCACAAACTATATCCCACAGCTATCGCCTGTCTTCCATCCATTCCCTAGCAGCCCTATGGAAGGAAACATACTGGGATGCTAAAGCTGTTACTGGCCCGTGCATCAGCACATTGTGAGGGGCAAATGAGGAAATGACATCACCCAGATTTGAGTGGAAGTGGTGATGGGAAAGTGGAAAAGGGGCTGCACAGCCAGGATGCATCAAAGGGCTTGCCTCTGTGCTGCACATCACTGATAGATGGCAAGTAAACAGTTGCATATGTGTGGGGAGGTGAAAAGATTTGGGGTGGGCAGAGAAGGCAGTATAAATGAACATAGCACAGAGAAGCAGAACCAAGTAAACAGAAAAGAATAATTTCCAGCCTGTACACCAGATTTATCATGGGAAGAAGGACGTGAACTATCTTGCTTGAGTATGACCCTGTACTTCCAGAAAGTCTTGGCTTTAAAATTCTAGGTAGTTTAGATAGTTAGTACTTAGACTCCTGATCTGTGGAGAACCTGTGGAGAACAGAGTTACACAAGAGCAATATGAGTAGAAGAAAGCCAAGATTCTTGGTGCTTATCTACCTACCCTGCCTTTTATACTCTTTCAGGGGTCTCTTTAACATGGAACCACTTTAAACAGAAATAAAACAGTCTGGAGCACTAAGAAAAGTTTTTCAGGAAGCTAAATTTCAAATTACATGGAATGTTTTGGGTTAGAAGGGACCTTAAAAATCATCTAGTTCCAATCTCCTTGCCATGGGCAGAGACACCTTCTGTGAGACTAGGTTGCTTAAGGCTCCATCCAACACTTCCATCTTCACCCTGAGAGTTTTATTGGCGTTTGTTTGTTTTGAGGAAAAAGCAAAACAAACCCCACCCAAACACTTTGTTTTCTCCCCTCTCTCCTTTGGGAGAGATCACTGCCCAGTGACAAACATCGGGGCCTCAAATTACATGATTTTATTTCACAATGAAAGATTACTGATTAGCTGTAGAGATCACACAAGGTGGTAGCATAGGAAGCTCCTGTGATGCACTGCCAGACACAAAATCCATCACTGAGCATACACTGAGTCCCTTGAGACAGGTCTATAAGGTGAAATAGAGAGGTGGCTTTTTTTGCAATCCAGCCCCCACTTAGACCTTAATACAGTCAAGTAACTCAACTGTAAAATTAAGTTAAACCATGTTTACAGAAGTGCTGACAGGCTTTCCAGTCATGTTAACTTAAATTTATAGAGTGAAGTTGGCTGAAGAAAGCATTTTTCATAGCCAAGTAGACAGAGGAGGAGATTTCCTAAGGAGGAAATCTGTATTTGCTGGTCCAGTCAATGCTCCCATCCTGCTTTTAGCAATTCCCTTTGCTCAAGTAGTATTAAAAAAAAAATTATGATAGGACTTAGATTCCAGATGCCTACTTCAAAACACATAATCATAGAATCAACCAGGTTGGAAGAGACCTCCAAGATCATCCAGTCCAACCTAGCACCCAGCCCTATCCAGTCATCTAGACCATGGCACTAAGTGCCTCATCCAATCTTTTCTTGAACACCCCCAGGGATGGTGACTCCACCACCTCCCTGGGCAGCCCATTCCAATGCCAATCACTCTCTCTGGGAACAACTTCCTCCTAACATCCAGCCTAGACTTCCCCCAGCACAACTTGAGACTGTGTCCCCTTGTCTAGTTGCTGGTTGGCTGGGAGAAGACACCAACCCCCACCTGGCATATTTGGAACGTGGGTTTTAAAGTTGCTTCTGATTCTTTGGAAGTCATTCTGACACACCGATTTGGATCCCAAAATTTACAACTGTTCCATTATATTCAACAATTGACACCAGACCTACATTTTTTCAGTCTTGTTCAGATTTTACCATAGGTCTTCAGGCTGAATTTTCCAAGTGCTCATGCTTTCTTGTGCGCAAGGCAGACAAATTTTCTTTCCTCTTTCATAAGTAATTGAAGGTAAACAGGGGAAAAATGGGGAGGAACAGGCCTATACAATGACTCACTGATGATGATGACAGAAAATTGCTGCTGACTGCACTAAGTGAAGGACTTAAAATAACCCATCAGAGACAAGGGCAGGCTTGGTGAGCTGGCTTTGCAGAGCTGTGTCAACGTTAGGTTTCTGTTCTCAGGTAGGTCACCTAAGTCCTTTACTTCACTAATAACTGCCCATCTCTGTTCAGAGGGATGTAGGCATTCCTGCTTTCTTATGTTTCTAGAGGAGGACATGTCACAGACTTCTCTTTCCTCCTCTGTGACTGAATTACTGACATGGTCATCTCAGCACTGTATTCAAAGTAAAAACAAGCCTTGTGCAGCAGACAACTTGTCAACCTGAGGCAACACAAACCTGAATTTATCAAACCTCACCGGGGTTCAGTTCTGACAACAAATGAATGCGGATCTTGCATAAGATTCTTCTAAAAACTGGGAACCTGCCCTCAGTACCAATCCATTTTTCCAAAGTTTCTTCTGGAAACTTGGAATCTGTCTGAAATGTGCCATTATGATTTAAAGCAAACTCTGAAACGGCGCAGATTTCACGTAGCTTGAGGTTATAAGCGCTCAAAAGAGCTCCTGATGTGGCTGCAGCTGTCAAATGAAGCGAGCACAAGAAGATTTTTCTCTCAGACGATTTGCTTACCGAAATCCCACATGCTGCACACTTCTTGCCAAATTTCTTCAGAAACTTCTGCCAGAAGGGAATGCTCACAGCTGCCGATACCTGCAATTGACAAAAATCCCCTCTATGTGCTGTGCTTACTGCCACTGTCTCCTTCAGCTGCAGAGAACAAAGATCATTTTTTTCTGTGACATCGTGGTCCGAAAAGAAGGTGGACTTGCAGATTCCTGCTTCTTCTCATGCTTAGAGCAATTATTTTCTTATATTCACTGTTGTGTATCACAAATAAAAGCTATCCTTGAGAGGTTTTCCCACAGCAGTTAACACTGTACCCAACACAGTCAACAAAGTTCAATCATGCTGCAAATAGTCACACTTTGTGTTAACGTCTTTTGCCTCGTTATCTGAACTTGGCAAACAATAAGTGAATTGAGCTCTACCTCATCGTACAGGAAAGAAAATGAAGTGCAAGATACAATTTTCTTAAGACATACTCAGAGTGCTGCATGTATATTCTTAGGAACAGCCTGTAAGACAAACAGTTGCTAACAGTCAACATCACCATTTCACACCCAGTAATACCTCACTTGGTAGCAGCAACAACCACACACAACACAGACCAATTCACTGAAGTATTGCTAATGATGGTGGTCTTACAACTGAACTAAATTCAAGTGTCATCTCACTGTTAACAGTTAAATTTCATTCCTCATTGACTTTATTGCCTTGTGACTCTATTCTTGGTGCCCATTACTTGCAGACCCTAAGATAACCAAGTCATCCCTTGCTCTTTTAATCACAGGAAAATACCTGTCTTATAATATGGGAAAGGAAGAATCAACAAGGGGTAGAAAGGGTGGGAGAGTATGACCAAGATGTGGAATTCAAGTTACTCTTGGAAGGTTCCACAAAGCCTCTGTGCCAAATGTTGTCAGAAATCACGCAATAGCTTCCCTGAAAATGACTGCTGCAATATTCTATATGGAAGGGAAATTCTCCCCAAAGCATTTAAAAAGCACAGTAGATGCACATCCCAGTAATTATATAACATTAAGTGTTCTACTTGTGTTAACAGGACTTCTGTCAAAAGGCTGAAAATGACAGTTCTCAACTAATACTTCTTGTATTAAAGAAGTAGATGGTGCAATACAGGATCAATGTGTAACTGAGCTACAACTATCACCTAAGAAAGCAGAATTCTACCACTGCATGTTGAGCAAAAAAGGCCCTGTAAAAGGATCTTTTTTTTAATCACACTGCTAATTGCTCTAGAGAAGAATCTTCAGCTCTCTGGATATTTAAAATATTTATGCTTGCAAGCTGCATAGTCCAGACGGCTCATCTGTATGAATACACAAATTAAAGTTGTTTAATTTTCGGTCTATCAGGCTGGGGAAAGGGAAAAATGAGCTAAAATTCTAGACCTCCTTCTGGCAGCAGCTCTTGCCCTTTTTGGGAGAGTGACATACAGATAAAATGAATCAGTACCACAACGAAATAATTAAAAGCTCTAAAGCATTAATTTTTTAGAAGTACAGTAGGGAACATCAATTTTATTTCACACAGGCAAAACAAAAGATTGTGTGGCTTCTCAGCAGCTTTGTCTAGACAATAAACACCTCTTATTTTCTGTTATTTTGTGAAAAAACCCTAACCAACCAAAAAAACCCGAAACACACACCCACCCCAAAAAAACCCAACCCCAAGCAAACAAACAAAACAAAACCCCAAAACCACAAACCAACCAACCAACAAAAACCCCCAAACCCCACCCCAAAACCCAGTGAGAATCAGCTATCAAATACAAGTACAGGAGAGAAGCACAACTCACCAAGATGGTCACCACCAAATACTGGAAGTGATTCCGAAGATCAGCAGCATGAGTACAGAACAGAACAAAGTTGCCCTGCTCCAGCTGTTGAATTGAAAGCANCTGTGTCCCCTTGTTCTATTGCTGGTTGGCTGGGAGAAGAGACCAACCCCTAAAAGCCATCTTTAAATAGCCATGAGTTTGATTTTGCTTCTCCTTTGAAGAACCATCTCCAGCCATACAAAACACTTGGCACCAAATAAAGACTCTGGTTCCCTACTGATTTGCAAGGAGAGACACCACCTCCTAGATCACCACCTCCCATCACCAGCTAAAGATTATTTGCATTTTGGCTGATGCAGGGACTAGAGTGAGTGCAACACACAGACTTAGAGGCTCTGAAGTTACCTGAACTGCTGTCGAGATGAGAAGAAACGAAGCTGTAAGCTTCACATATGGACCATGTTGCATGGTGAGTCCAAGCCCCTTACAAAAAGGGATTGCTCTGTCGGAATTTAAGGCATAAGGATCTAAGAGAAGCAGAATACTTAAAATAACAATCCTTTCCAGAGGTGAAGGTGAAATAATGAATATTAAATTTAGGCACATTTCAATAGATCTTACCATCTTTTTCCTTCACTCCAAGAAAAAGAATGACAATTCCAAGAAGATACACACCTCCTATGACCCCTGCTGCAATCATATAAACTCTTGCCTTGGAAAAGAAAAAAAGACAGGTTTGAAATTGTGACAGGAGAGTGCCAAGTCATTATGAACCTTTCAGTCTCTTTCTGATGAGTCATTTGAAAATAAAGAAATGCCCATCTACATGCAGCCAACTGTCTGTCTTCTACCTCTGAAAAATGTTCACTCTTGCAGTTCATTTATAAACAACACCTACTTTAGGATAAATCCAGGGCACAAAAGTGTGTATTTCTTGGGAGGAAAAAAAAATATATCTGTGAACAAAAGGGCTACTGTGTTGACAACCTAAACGTCTTAAGAATGTGCTTATGTTGAGACTAGCTAGAGACATATACAGTCATCTATCAAAACCATCCAGCTTCCAGACAGAGATTTTAGCTTTTAGTAAATCTAGCTGATCTAGCTACACAGGCTGCAATCTGTATCTTCATGCTGGGTGGGAAAGGCCCCCAGTAGTGCTGTAGACAAAATTACTACAGTTAAGGCATTTATACATCATCAGAATAAATTTTTCCTTTAGGCTCTAATGAAATGTAAAATCCAGACTTTCATGCCAATGTTTTGACAGCACAGCAGCTTGAATGCTTGGTTTCCCAAGCAAATTCAGAAATCACAGAATGGTTTGGATCGGAAGGGACCTTGAAAGATCACCTAGTTCCAACACCCCTGTAACGGGCAGGGACTCCTCCTGCTAGATCCACTTGCTGGAGGCTGCATCCATAAAACCAACGTGGCTTTGAATACTTCCACAAATGGAGCTCTCCACAACTTCTCTGGGCAACCTGTTCTTGGGCCTCACCACCCTCATGGTCAAGAATTTCTTCCTAATGC
Source organism: Tricholaema leucomelas (assembly GCA_013400475.1). Classification (NCBI taxonomy): domain Eukaryota; kingdom Metazoa; phylum Chordata; class Aves; order Piciformes; family Lybiidae; genus Tricholaema lacrymosa; species Tricholaema leucomelas. The sequence goes on along the minus strand of WAAF01016634.1, from coordinate 547,088 downwards.
TTAATTTAAATCTAGTTCCTTGCGTTTTAAAGTTCACCCCATCACTACATCCCTTTGTAAGAAGTCCCTCTCCAGCTATCTTGTAGACCCTTTGAATACTGGGAGGCTGCTATAAGACCTTCCTGGAGCCTTCTCTTCTCCAGGCTAAACAAGCCTGGCTCTCTCAGTTTATTTTCATAGAAGGATGCTCTGGTCTTCTGATCATCTTCATGGCCCTTCTCTGGACTACTCTAATTGTTCTAAATCTTTACTTCCTATTAGCCAGGGGAACAAAGCCTCCAGGGATACCTGCCACACCATCAGATCACAGAGTTTCATACTCTGATTACACTGACTCTGGAACAGAACTTTAAAAAAAAACATTTTGCTTTAGTACTCAGCAAGAACTGATTTAATATTATGTTTTCAGAGATGAAATGAGTGCCAGCTACAGAGCTTTATGACACAAGGACTATTTGACAGGAAAACTGAATTGCAAATTATCAGCTGTGTTTTGCAAACTTCTGTGCCTGGAAAGATCCTGGAGCAGATCCTTGNTATGATGACACATCCAGAAAGCAGTTAGTACATAGGCATGCAACTACAGAATGTACTCCCAAATATAAAGTCTCTTAGTATAGATGCAAAGGTACTCAGATGAACCATCTCAGTACAGGCAATTTTCAAGAGAACAGGTTTAGTTATGACATTTACATTTCAGAAGGGGGCATGGTGAAATGAAGGAGCACAGGACTATTCTTTATATGGGATAAAGGTTTGGGTTTAGTTGTTTGGGGGTTTTTTTACACCAGAGCTATAAATTAAGTCACAGAGTATCTTTATACTATTGGTTGTGACTTGCACAGACTACAGACCACGGTACTGTAGATGGCCTTGTTTAAGTGACTTCATGTACTCCAGCCTTAAAAACAGCCTAGCCAGGAAAGTTAAAAGGAGAGGAACAGGACTCCACCATGAATTTTGTATTTCTTAATGATTTGTGCTTGAAGCAACTAAACTAAGTGTTTTCTTCAACAAGTTTATTGTTAAGGGTAATTTCAGCTTGAACTATTGGACATATTCATAGTGGGCCAAATAAGGTTCTCTGACCCTAAACAAAACTCATCAGCTCATCTATGAACTGTATCAATATCTGTGTTTGGATTTCAGCAGGAAAGATCTACTCCTAAGCTCACAGTAGCAACTTTCATTCTGGGACACGGTTTAATGGCTATGTTGGTGTTAGGTTGACAGTTGGACTCAATGCTCTTAGACATATTTTCCAACTCAAGCAATTCTACAACTTCAAGAGGGCTTAGAAACCAGTTCCAGTGTCTCATACCCTCACTATATAAAAGTCTTCCTTTTATGTAATCTAAGCATAAGCTCTTTCAGTTTAAAACCATTGTCTCATGTCCTGACACCATAAGCCTTGGAAAACAGTATTTTTCCATCTTTCTTATTGGTCCCCTTTATATATGGAAATGTTGCAGTAATGTCTCCTTGCAGCCTTCTTTTCTCCATGCTGAACAAATCCAACTCCCTCAGATATTCAGAGGTGATCCAATCCTCTGATTTTTTTCCGTGCCCCCCCTCCCCACCCCACTCTATTATGTCCATGACTTATGCTGAGGACCCTACAATTGAATGCAGTATTACTGGATGGGTAAATTATATTTTTCTTACTAAGCTTGCATTCTAAACTGTAAATCAGCCCCTATTAGAAACAAAGGATAGGCATATAGACCTACTTTGCAGTTTTGTATCTTCAGTAAAGCTCCTTCTTCTGCCATTCTGAGAAGTGCTGGCAAAGATAATGGATGAAAAGCCTCGTTTGCAACAAGGCCATCACTACTGATTTCAAGGAAGTCACATTCACGGTCACCTAGATGGACGTACCTTACAATACCTCCTCTCCAAAGTGACTTTAGTGTGATGCCATAGACACTTACTTGAGGGGACAGGGGATCTGAGGGATCTGGAAAGCTGGGAGTGTCATGCCAGGAGTCAGTTGTGTTTGCTGTGGGAATCACAGTGCAGTGATGAGAGACGTGAGCACTGGCCACAATCTGCCCCTGAAGTCCAGCTCCAATCAAGGTCCCGAGGACTTCCACAGTCATTCCTAACAAAGGAAGCACAAAAGTGCATTGCAGACGAGAATTTGATTCCTCTGCTGTCTGAAAGCTTGCTCATTTGTCTTACTGAGGAGAAAACTCATCAAACCATTCAGTACTACAGCAGCACTAAACCAAGCAGTACTAAAACCAGCAGAACTGGAAGGTCAGTAAGAGAACTGCTTCAAGAAAAGAGTTTTCCCATCTATTTTCTGATCAGCATTTAGAAACCTCCATGGAAGGTACTCATTTGTATGAGTTGCCTGATAGATGCAGCTGAGATTAAGGGCCACTAGGGGATAACATAGAAATTTTTACCTTGAGGACTAAAGCAGAACTACAGTTTAAATATTGAATTCCATTCTTCCAAAGCAAGACTATCAGACTCCTCATCTTAAACTTGACACTAACCTGTGAAACGTTTTAAAAGCCACTTACCTGATCAGACCTCTAGGTTCTCCAACCGTAAAATAAAATGATACTTACCTCAGGATTACCTTGGAAATAATACAGCTGCAAAGCTCTTGGAAACAGCAGATGCTTAAGTGCCTAAGGCCACACTCAGGCTCAGAGAATAAGTCAGATCACTAACACTTCAAACACCATCAGAACAAGAGATGATCTAAAAAATCCAACCGAAGTCTCCATCCAGGAAAGCAAAGATCCAACCATGGGCACGCAGTTCGTGCTTCATACACTTAACAACAGTCAGCAAGGCAGCCAGTTGCTTGAGCTCTGCCACAGGCGAGTGGTGTGTAATCTGAGTTCTAGGCCAGACTCCCTCAGAGGGAATTCAAGCTTACCACTCCTGTTTCTGTGCAATCAGGCTATACCTAGCATCCCCACAGCAGCCAGATAAACTGAATTCTTGTCCCAGCTCCAGAGACTATGCATTTTGCATAAGAATACATACGGCTGAATACGCAAACAGATTAGGAACAGGAACCAAGGCTCCATGCTTATGACAGAATGTTCTTCTTACTCACCTAAACACAAGGCTTTTCTCACTTACTATCTCCCAGTGGCTTCAGGGGTTCCTTGCTACTTTCTCAGAAGTCCCATGGGAGATTCTGAAGGGCTGCTGAAGGGCTATGCCCTGGTGGTTACCACACTCTCCCTGGGAAGTGTCAGGCATTTCAAAAGCTCCTAAGTTTGGGTTTATTCATGTTCCCTGCTCTATAACAGCCCCCCCAGGTGACTTTGGACATGTGCCTTTTTGGGTATTCCTGCAAAGGAAATACCTAATGGGAGAGCAATGCACACAGAAGGCAAGGTGTTCAGACAGCACAGTAATGAGGGACATACATCTTCAATGGAAGATCAAGTAAGGAAAAGGAAAGAAAGGATCCTTGTGAGACTTGTATAATTTAAACCACCACTAGTATGTCTGCACAGAGAGAATGCTTCTGAATAGCAAATCTGAGGTGTCACCCAAGATTAATGTAAAGAAATGGTAAGGGAGAAAAAAAAAGCTTCTCTTCTTCCCCAAGTGTTTGGACACAAACAAGTCTCAGCTGGGTCTTGCAGTGCTTCCAAACTGGCTACTGCAACCAATAGCAATGTACCTGAGTCACACTTTTCATTCAAAACACCACCTACACATTTAAAACCTTTGATTAGGGTTCTACATCTGTATTTTACCAAGCATTTGCATGGAACAAAACTCAACAGCATAACCTGATGCCACAGAAATAAAACAATTATGAACCCTTATTTTCCAAGAAGTAGCAAAAGACAAGTATCAGGCACATTTCAAAGTTCTTCTGTGATCAGAATTTATCTGTTACTTTCCACTTTGGCTGAGAAAGCTGATCTTTCAGAAAGCAGATCGCACATTGAAGCAGGCTGTATTTTTGTGCAGAACACAAACAGGTTTCATGCCAAACCTACTCTGGAATTGAGTATTTCTACCCTGTATTCACATTATTCACATTCAGGGGATTGAGTCCAGCATCAAGGGGATTGAGTCCAGCATCATTAAGTTTGCAGATGACACCAAGCTAGGAGCAGGTGTTGATCTGTTGGAAGGTAGGAGAGCCCTGCAGAGGGACCTGGACAGGCTGGATGGGTGGGCAGAGGCCAATGGGATGAGATTTAACAAGGCCAAGTGCAGGGTTCTACACTTTGGCCACAACAACCCCAAGCA